>JAJIBD010005155.1:0-81610 GCA_021461705.1 Cryptotis parvus | reverse complement strand
TGGTATAATAAAATATTAATAAAAAATAATGACCTCAAAGGTATTTTCAAAACAAGACAAAGACAAACAAAAACAAATGGGACTACATCAAATTTAAAAAACTTCTGTATAGCAAAGGAAACAAGTATAAACAAGAAATAAGACCAAGTATAAACTGAAAAATATAAAACAATCTGTTGATTCTCTTTTGGATCTGTAACAGAAGGCACACCACTGCTCGGGACTGAAGAGACAAACAGGTAAATATAGGGAGTTGCATTTAACTGGAGCACTGGCTCAGAAGCAGAAACTACGGAAGAGGGAACTAGTGCTATTAATTGCTGGGTAGTGTCTGAACAAGTCTGAAAGTAAAAAGTCCAGCAAGTACACAGCCATAAAAAGGCCCTGGCAAGATTTACTTGCAAGAGTTCAACCAGATTCCCACAATACATACCAGTGAAAATCTCTTTCAGCTTCAAACAGAAGAGGAAAACGAATCATTTCTGAAATGCCTGAATATTTGGATATGCTTGACTGCCCTTAAGGGAAACTAGTAGCTAATCAGAAATTAAGTCATAATTTCATACAGAAAATATATGAGCCTATAGACCTGAACAAAGGGAAATCCCAAACTCCAGTCCTTCTAGTTATCCTGTCCCACCGAAGAGATTGGAGAGTAAAAACTGTGAGTTCACAATTGAGAGATACAGATCTAGAAAAGGTCTAGGACGTAATCATCAAACTATAGAGCAGTCATCACCACTGGTGCTGGCCTGCAGGTGCAGAAAGGCTGAAGGATGTGGAAATAGAATGCTTCCCCTGCAGTCACACTTTATCACATTAAAAGGCCTATGGACAGCAATTCTTTTAACCAAGTACAATGCTTGTCCAGCTATCAAGAAAATGTTGCAAGGCATACTAAAAGACAAAAAATATATAATTCAAAAGCAATCCACACAGGTACTGAAATTCCAAGATAAGATTCCAAATTAGTCATGATTATGTTACAGGGTCTAGATACCTTGTAAGAACAAAGAGAAATTCCAACCGACCTCGGGGTCAGAGTCATAGCACAGTGTGGGTAGGGGCGTTTGCCTTGCACATGGATGTCTGGGGTTCGATCCCTGGCATCCCATATGGTCCCCTAAGCATTGCCACAAATAATTCCTGAGTGCAGAGCTAGGAGTAACCCCTGAGCATCACTGGGTATGATCCAAAAAAGCAAAAAAACACCAACCTCAAAAAATTAGATATCAAAAACAGCATAACAGAAACAGATGTACTTAGAGACTAAGGAAAGAATCTTCGAGCTGTGAGATCAAGAGTACAGGGGTTAAGAATCTTGCATGTGGTCAATTCCAGTTCAACCCCTGGTGCCAACTAAACTCTCAAGCATCACCTGGTGCAGCCCTGATCCCCTAGTTCATGGTGTGAGCCTGGATTGTCCCTATACCACTGGGTCCATCTGATCAAAGGGGGACCCCCAGACTTTCTGAGCACCACTTAGGAGGCTGCACACCACCCCACCAGAAATGGAACTCTGAGTCTGAAGTCATTTATCCAAAAAAAAAAAAAAAACACAGAGTAAAGAAGAAAGATGAAATAGAATGCCTAAAGAGCCCAGAAAAACTACACTAGCCATAATAACAAATGTGTTAGAGACTCACAGACATGGGGCAGAGCTGCTACTTGCTCTCCCTGTGCCCAGCTGCTCACGAGGTGCCCAGGAGGGATGGCGGGTTCTAGCCCTGGCCCGCCACCCCAGCAGAGCCTTGCAACAAGCCAGACGACCCCCCACTCCATGAGGATCTCCATTTTCCACATCCGACTTCTCTCTCGTCAGATCTCCACCCAGCAGACCAAGCATATCACAGCCCAGCTCATCGAGTTCCACCCTGCAGCAGTCCTTTTTAAATCCGGCTCAGGTATGCTGATCCAGACTCACAGACATGGGGGCAGAGCTGCTACTTGCTTTCCCTGTGCCCAGCTGCTCATGAGGTGCCCAGTAGGGATGGTGGGTTCTAGCCCTGGCCCGCCACCCCAGCAGAGCCTTGCAACAAGCCAGACGACCCCCCCCCCCCACTCCATGAGGGCCTCCATTTTCCACATCCGGACTTCTCTCTTGTCAGAACTCCACCCAGCAGACCAGCCTATCACAGCCCGGCTCGTGTGGCCGCAAGTGGCGCGCGGTTCATCAATAAATGCTGGACTTAGAGATGACTACAAGAGTATGCTACCTGCACGGCAGAGCCTGGCAAGCTCCCCGTGTTGTATTTGATATGCCAAATATCAGTAACAATTATAGACCTCATTCTGGAATGGATTGAGGCTCTTTATGTTCCTGGAGCAATTGGATGCCCTTGGGCTCTACTAGCATGAGACAGGACATATGGAGATGTTACTGGGCCCGCTCGAGTAAATCAATGATGAATGGGAAGACAGTGTTTGGGAATTATCAGTTAAAAAGAGAGAAAAGGAACAGAAGAAATATTTTGCAGGAAATTAATTTTTATCTGTGCAATTCTTATTTCTGGCCTTCTTTTCTCTGAGTACATTAAGGAGCAAGGAGAGTAAGAGCAAGGGTACTCTTTTAGTACTCCTCCCTCTATGGAATTATCTTCTCTGATTCCTTTTACTATCTGGATAAAGAGGCTTAAGACATTATCATCACAGTCTTGAAATTGGTTATGTCCTAGTGCTAGGAAGGTTTTACAATATTAGAGTCAGGGATAGCTAGCAACTCACATTAAAGATTAGAATCTACCTTTTCAGAAAAACTTTTAATTCCAACGACCATTATCTATAGTATATATACTGGACCAGCAAGTGCAGGCACCTAATACCACGTCACAGGAAAACGTCAACAACTTTCAAATAGAATTTATGTGAAAACTTTAAGCTGGGAACTACCAATTTTGAACCATGTGGAAAAATGGATTTCATTTTAAAGTTACTTCCTAAAAGATAGAAAAAGCCATTTTCTAATTGATGTGTTAATGAATATGGTCTATTCAGGAATACAGAACCAAAGTCATCGTTACCAATAGGACAACTCATACCAGTAAGTTATTCTAGATAAGACCCCAAAGCAAAGATTCTTACTATTCCTGGTTTTGCTTTATCATAACTCCACTTCTACAGTTTCCATGCTCTCTCTCTTAAATTCAGAAACACTCTGAAGTACTAATAGGGTTTTCAAAACATTCAATGGCAAATGGTCTGACTGGCCTACAAGCTATCCATCTTTTTCCTTAGCTGGTAAGACACCTAATTTTGTCTATAAATTAACCAAACATATCACACTAAGAGTATTCAGTTACAAATGCCAGTTAATCGCCAAAGGAAAAGAATACTATTGTTTTGGGGCCACACCCTGTGGCACTCAGAGCTCTGTAATCAGGAATTATTCCTGGTAGGGTCCAGGGGACCATACAGGATGCCGGGATTGAACTCAAGTCAGCTGTGGGCAAGAAAGGGAAATACCCTACCTGCTGTACAAGCTCTCCAGGCCCAGAAAAGAATACCTTAACGATACTCACTCTCTTCTTTAATAATGATTTCTTTTTTCAAACGTTTTTTGCAAAATTTCTTTTCCAAGGATACAATTTGACTTGGCGTTAGCTGTTTCTGAATTCGGTTTAGTTCTTCTTTATATGCCTCCCATTCTGCCCTGTAAGCGTCTTCATATACCTATAAACCCAAATAGGTCAATAAACTGTTGCTGGCAAATTAAACACAGCACACCTGCCTACTAGCACAACTACATGAATTCAGCTCTAACCAAACCACTGAGCGGATAATATGCTCTGGATTAACATTTGTAAGTGTTCAAACATGTATTTTGGAGCCAAAGTGATGGCTCAATAAGTTGGAATACAAATTTTGTATGTTCGAGACCCAGGGTTTAATTCCTGGCATTGCATAAGGTCCCCAAGCATAGCTCTGGGAGTAACCCTAAAAAAGACAGCAATAACTCAAATGCCTCCAGGTGTGGCCCCAAAACAACATTTCAAGTAAGATATCCAAGGTGAAAGTCTAGCAATTATCTCCACTTTCAAGTTCCTGCATTACCACCCCTAAACACCTGTACACCCTCACTTATGTGGATCAAAAGATACATTGATACTGGGTATTAAAGAACTCTAGGCCACCTGGCCCTAAAAGGATGACATAATTGTTAACTGCAAGGTAACTAATTAGCAAGGCTAAAAATCCATATGCTTACTTTTTTTCTCTGAATCAGGAAGTTCCCTCCATAGTTGGGCAATTTTTTTAATTAGTTCTGAATTTTTTGCATCTATGGATGGAAAGAAAGTAAAAAAATAGAAGTCAAAACTTAAAATCTCAAATTTATGATTTCCAGGAAACATAATCCATTAGCTTTAAAAAGAAGTTTTGAAACCTCACTGGACACCGCTATCCCACTCACAATTTAATGACAGCTATCTTTTAAGTCTAAATATGACTTAATATGATTTATTAAATATTATGGTTTATGATTGTCAACGTCTTTTCACATGCAGTACATCACTGAGTACTTATAGAGTCAAGAATGCTATTATAGGGCACTGGTGGAGGGCAGGGTGCTGGAACACTGTGACCGAAACCTCTAAACATGAACAACGTTGTAATTGTATATCTCACAGTGGTATAATAAAATATTTAATAAAAAATTAAAGAATGGTGATTGATAAAGAAAAAAAAACGCTATTATAAAAATCATCACACTTTATGAAATTTGTACTAAACCTCTAAGAATTTAGAAGTCGAAACCAACAATTCATGTCATTGAACCTTGTCATTCCAGTTAAAATTAGGAAGAAAATGGGGAGTAATAGGTTTTAGAATGATAGGTTTGCAAACAATATTTCTGTAACTGAAATACAGGATAGCATTATGAGTCAGTTTGACAAGAACACCTGAATATGATTTAACACTTTGACATTAAAAACTATTATTAATAATTAGCAAGTGTATCAGTACATGAAAACAGTGCTCAAAAGCTGATTACTGACTTAAGCAGCTGAAGGATCAATTTCAAACTGTTTACTTCACATATCCAAACACTTTAAACCCATCTTTCAGAAAATAGTTCACAAAACTACTAACCAACAAGAGTATTGACTCATATAATACTACCTTGTATTTCGGTTACAGAAATACTGTTTGCAAACCGATCATTCTAAAACCTACTACTCCCCATTTTCTTCCTAATTTTAACTAGAATAACAAGGTTCGGTGACATCAATTGTTGGTTTTGACTTCTAAATTCTTAGAGGTTTAGTACAAATTCCATAAAAGTGTGATGATTTTTATAACAGCGTTCTTGAGCTCCGCAAGTACCCAGTGATGTGCATGTGAAAAGGCTTTGGAAAATCCTAAGCAAAGATTAAGCATTATTAATTTAGCGATTATCGTTATAATAGAATTCCCAAGCCTCAACAAACATCCTGCCTGGAACAATTTTCCCAGGAACTCAAGACATGAATAGACTTTCAGTGAAAAAAACTCTTGAAATTAGCAGTAGTGTGTGCAGATTCACTATTCACCACAACTTCATTAACAATCCCAAGACAAGAGCTAAGCAATGACTTGTCAGTGGTTCTCTAGCCTGAGTTTCTCGGCCTTTTCCCAACCCTCCCGACCTTGTTTCCTTCCGGAGGGCTTCCTGTGCTACAGCCGGCCCAGATCCCCTAATCTGTGCCGTGGACCCCACTTACAGGTCTTCACCTGTGGTGGCTTGGAATATCCTAGCATACTCAAAGAACTCAACGGTCCCCGTTTGCGAAAAACTCCAGTTAATCGCAGCTAGGTCCAAAATTCAGCTTTTTAATCGTCTCCTGGGAGCTTTTATTCTATATATTTTCAGCCCTTTCATTAGTTCTTAACTACACTTCAACACCATCAGACGGAACGCTCAGCGCTGCTGCAGAACAAACAACTCTGCACGTTCTAACCGCTGACCGCCCTCTTTATTGGATCAAGAAAACAAACAAACGAAAGAAAAAGAGTGCAAGGCCCCAACTTCTTACCTGGGTTCTGAGCTTTAAATATCGGTAGCTGTTCTTTGGAAAACCGAACATAGGAAGTCATGGGCTTCTTCGGATACGCGGTGGAGGATGAAAACCATCTTGGTTTGTACACAGAACTAGATTTTTAAAACAGTGTCGAATGTGTGACAAGATCATACGGATACAGACACGGATCCCGAAATCATCTTACACCTGGGACAAGAGAGCTCAGGGCGTTCACAGCCCCGTCCCCGTAGTTCAAGTCCTACCGCCCTCAGCCCTCGGAGACGCGCAGAGCAGGGAGACGACCCGCCCTCCTCCAGCGCCCGGGACCCAGCCTCCATGACACTTAAAACGGATGGCGGGAGAGTGTTGGCGCCGGAGTGTTTCTGCGCTGGACAGAGGGGACGGGGTCAGGGTAAGGTGGGCGAGGCCGGAAGCAAGGCACGGTGAGTTACAGCAGCGAGGCCTCTTCTCAAAAGCCACCAACCCCGGTGCAAGGTCAAGGTCTGAATCAAATCGCGGGGCAGACGCAGCCCCCGACCCTCAGCTCCTCCCGAGACGCCCCCAGATCGCAGGGAGGCGGCAATATTCCATCCCGCCGGCGCCGAGCTCCACCGCCCGCAGGAGCCCGGGCGAGCGGTCGTACCTGAAGGGAACGAGCAGTCGGTGTCCGCAGCTCGCGCACAGGTCCGCTCCCGACTTTCCCAGGGCGCTCAGTACGCCCCACACGCCTCGGAGAAACGACATTGCACCCGCTGACAAGCAAGCTACCGGGCGCCAACTTCCTAGAGCCCCCGGACACAAAAAAACAACCCCAACAAGGACAACGTGAACCCAAAGCGCGACCCTCCTGAGTTTGTTATCATACCCGCCACTCGCGAGGCACTATGGGAAATGGGGTAACTTCCGGTAAGTGCCTGAGAGGCGGGACGAAGCTGAACCGGCGCAGGCGTCGTAGGAGCTCCCCATGGGCGGGATGGCGGGGAGCTGGGCGGCTCCCCGGCCTCGAGGGGGCGCTGCTGAGTGCCTTCTTTGCCCACCTTAAGCAGGCGGATCTGCGGCGGGGCCAAGAGGCCGATGGAGGTGTGCTGGCCAACACTGCGGGGCTGAGCTCTGGCCAGCGTGCGCCGGTGACTGCCGGGGCCAGGCTGGTACGTAACAGACAGTTTTGCCACGAGGACGCCGAATAGCTTGTGCTGCCCGCGCTGCTCTGAGGTCAGGCTGGCAGCAGCTGCTCGCAGGGCAGAGTTCTTCAGTTGCAGCCACGGCTGCAGTACTGCCTAGCAAGAACCGAGTTTTGGAAGAGGGACGGGGGCTCACACGGCAAAAGTCGCAAGCACCCGGGGCCTCGCCCCAGAGCCCGATCCAGTATGTCTCTGCGGGTCCGGTTAGCAGATTCTTAATTTGTTTCATCACAAGCTCTTCGTGATTTGACGTCCTAATATTCATGAGCACAGGACCACATTTAAGGCGTTCTAATCAGGTCACTGCAACCATCATCACTGCCCGGGCTTCAAGCCTGTCATCAAACACTTAATATTTCAAGGGAAGCTCTTACTCGTGAGCTGGAAACAGTGCTAAGACTCTGAAGCTAAGATTAAAGTCTTGAACCAGGAAAATGTCACCTTCCCTCTCTTAAGATTTCCTGCACTGCCAGTGAAAACGTTGAAGTAGTTCAGTTTCCCCAGCCAAAATCCTGAGAATATGAACTGACAGAAAGCCTTGAGATACTCGGTCTGGACAAGCATTTTCTGTATAAGCAACACCGGGTTTAATACTAGGACGACCTGACCTAAACAGAAGATGTTATACCAGCACCACCAGATAGAGCCCGGTCAGAGGACTCCAGCACGGAAGGTCTGACTGGGTTGGTGGAGGATTGCAGGGAGGCTCCCAGAACCCCTGAACATTAATGGGAGCATTCCCAAAGAAGATGCTTTAGGGAACTTTTTAGTTTGGACATTCCGATGACTTCAGAGATAATCCTTGAAACAGCCTTTTCTTTTAGTTTTAGCTTTGTCAAACTGTTAGAAAAGTCTGATCATTGTTACCCCAAGTTGAGAGTGTACTGCTTTGAAACATTAAACCTTAGATGCCACAAAGGACTAAACCCACTTCTAAGTGGTAAGCAATTATGATAACTTTTTCTTAGACTCAGAAATGACCTTCCTATCATCTGTTCAAACTTTCCATCTTGTCATGATAAAGTGGTTTTTTTTTTCTGAATACGTTCTAAGTATAGACCCCAACGAAACATAGATAAAAGATACAACATCCCCCACTCTCAGTAAAATTTAGTAGCAAAGATGAACAAATTAACATAGTGTGAAACAGAGGTAAGTGTAGGGTAGAATTCCCCACACCTTTTAGCTAGTTCTTAGGATGTTCCCCTCTTTTCTCTAAAATGTTTATTCTTTCAAATCTTTATTATAAAGTGAAACTTGGTTTTGTAAAAATGATTTAGGATTTAGCTAAAATACTTTGCACCCTATTAAAAAAAACTTTAAAAAAGGGGGCGGAGCGATAGCCCAGCGGGTAGGGCATTTGCCTTGCACGGCCCCGCCGGCCCTGCCTGCCCGGTTCGATCCCCAGCATCCCATATGGTCTCCGAACACTGCCAGGAGTAATTCCTAAGTGCAGAGCCAGGAGAAACCCTGAGCATTGCGGGTGTGACCCCCAAAAAAAAAAAGCAAAAAACTTAAAAAAATTTTGTTTTTTGGGCCATACCTTGTGGTGCTCAGGGCTTACTCCTGGCTCTGCACTCAGGGATCATTACTAGAAGGGCGTAGGGGACTATATGAGGAGCCAGGGGTTGAACCTTGGTTGGCCATGTGCAAAGCAAGTGTCCTATGCATTATACAATCTCTCCAGCCCACTTTTGTTATTTTAAAGTATCATTAGATAAATATTGCTGTAGGTGTCTTAAAATCAGACAATTTGTTTTCATCTGTTATATTATTTAAAATTCATTTGCATTGCAATGATAATTTCATTCCAAATATTGTATTAAAAAAGAGTTCTAACTTTGTACAAAAATTTGTACTTTTACAAAATTCAAATTTACTTTGTACAAAAAAGGCTTCTGGTCTTACTTTAAAACATAGTCTTGCAGAGTTTAGCTCCTTTTTTTTTTAAAAAGTTCTTGTACTCCCATCCTTCAACCATTAGTTTAACCTCCTAGAAGTGGTCCCTCAGCCCAGAGTCAGGAGTAAGTTGTTAGCAAAACAGGGTGTGGCCAAAACCAAAACAAAAAGCCCTAGTACATATGTACATTATATACAAACTTGGTCTAAGGCATAGCAGCAACTATATGTTAGAAATATATGCAAAGGGGGTAGAGCAATAGTAGAATGGGAGGGCATTTGCCTGCATTGAAAGCTGACCTGCTTTCAATCCCTAGTGTCGCATATGGTCCCCTGAGCACTGCCAGGAGTAATTTCTGAGTGCAGAGCCAGGAGTGACCCCTAATGACCCATGAGTATGCCGGGTGTGACCCCAAAAAATCAAGAAATTTAAAATATATGTATATGCAAATAAAAGGGTTATGACATGTGGAGGTGGGAACTATGTAAAAGTCTGTAATAAATATATGAAAGTAATGATGATGGTTAATTCAAGCTTGCATTTTGAAAGATGGAAGGTATCACTAATAAATAGCAGCATTTGTCAGAATCCAAGATAATTCCTTGGGTACACAGATAATGTTTGAAAAGTTATTCTTGAGATAAAGCAAGAATATTATGACTATAATGATCAAATAAGCTGTAATAAATCGAAGTGATCACTTAACTGGGTTCAGTATAAGGAATAGGTATGATTCTGAATTCAAATAAAATTAATTTCTAGAAATAATATAGTATTAACACCACCTTTTAGGATAATTTATTCATCAGTAACCAAATATCACTGTAAAAAAAATTGTAAACAACACTTATAGAGTAAAACGTTATTGACCCAAAGCTACAAAGTATAAACACACAAAGATTACAAAAGTGCAACACTTCATTACAATATCTGAAACAGTTATAATCTGAATAATTAAATAGTTTATCTATGCTGTAAATCAAGATTTTAAAAATTATACATGTCATTTTCTTCATGTGTATTTTTCCTTCAAATCATTTATAGTCACTTAAGATTTATTGTTGCCTCATCAGTGTGACTTGAAAAATCAGAACACAAAAAGATGTGGGAAGGAAATTAGAAAGATCTATTACTTGTTAATAGTTCCCATATACCCAAATTTCTTTATAATTTATTTCTCAATTAGAAGAAAATCTGCATGCTGCCTTCATTAAGAGCATGTCAGTTATTTTTAGTCATTGCTGTAGCAGCATTACACAAAACAAATATAGCTTTTCTATTTCTAAACTCATTCTATGAGTCAGCAGAAGGTAAGAAAAGCAAAAAGGACAGCTGTAATTTTATGAATATTTATAAACCCAAATTTTCATTGCTAGATATTCCTAAAAACTGATATGAGAAGTGGAATCATTATATTGATGAAATAATGTTACTGGCAAAAAAGATGATCTGACATTGTAAAACATATGTGCAATAGAAATGATTATTATATTTTGCTTAATAATCAAACATTTTATCTTTAGTCCTTTTTATTAATCTTATACAATAGAATAATTTATAATGTACAGGTGTGAAAATTGGTATCCAAATCATACGTATAAATATATTCATGCATAGGACAGAATCTCTTCCTTGTTATATCCGTTAAACATTTCTACCTCTGAAGCTGGAGACATTGTACAGTGAGAAGAGGGCTTGCCTTTGCATATGGCTTACCCAGGTTTGGTCTTGGGTGTGCCATATGATCCCCATGCACCACCAGGAGTAATTCCTGGTGTAGAACCAGGAGTAAGCCCTGAGCATTGCTGGGTATGAACCAAAAAATAAAACAAAACAAAATGTCCAACTCTGCATCCACTTTAAACTTTGAAATCATATTTGATTTTCTTTTTGGCTAACGCAGACAGATGCTCAGGAGTTACTCTTGGCACTGCACACACGAATACTCTTGATGATGCTGTGGGGACCATATGGGATGCCAAGGATCGTACCCAGTCATCTGCTCAAAAGACAAGCATCCTTCCCACAATACTATCGCTCCAGCCCTGAAATCATATTTTTTTCCTGAAATCATGTTTCACTATATCACTGTCTTCCCGTTCATCATTGATTTGCTCGAGCGGGCACCAGTAACATCTCCATATGTCCTGTCTAATGATAGTAGAGCCCAAGGGCATCTGCTTGCTCCAGGAACATAAAGAGCCTCAAACCATTCTTTGTAAATACAATTTTGGGAAAGCAATCATGATGCCTCAGATTTTTTCAAGTTACTATTCTTTTCTATGCCCATGAATATTCTGATGACTTTATTAGCTAACATGTAAGTGTAAAAATTGCATCTTAATTTCTTTTATTTCCTCACACATCCAATCATTAAAAATTATTTAGGCTTGAATTTTGAAAACCAAACATTCATGAATTTACATTCATTAAGAATATGGGCCGGGCCATAGCATAGTGGGTAGGGTTTTTGCCTTGTACACGACCAACCCGGGTTCAATCCCCGGCATTCCATATGGTCCCCCGAGCACTACCAGGAGTAATTCCTGAGCGAAGAGCCAGGAGTAACCCCTGAGCATTGCCAGGTGTGACCCTCCCCAAAAAAAAGCAAAAAAAGTGAAATATATACGAAAGTTGACTTAATAATTGTATACCTAAGTAAAGCAAGAGTGACTGAATGGAACTTTTTACTTTATATATATTCACTTATTCCTTTAAATCTATTTCTATCTCTTGTTCTGTGTTTCCCTCTAAAACCCAGCTTTAATGTTCCCCTTTGTAATTAATATTAATTTAATTAACATTAATTTAATTAACATTAATTTAATTAGCATTGATTTAATTAGGTTCCTAGTAGAAGTCAGTGCAATACTAGATGTTGCAGATTCTAAAAATATAAAGATGACCAAAAATATAAAGATGACCAAGGCGTGATCCATCTGTTTAAATTTGCCTAGGATAGTAGGGGAAAAGCTTATCAAACAGGTGACATTTGAACTGTGTTTCAAGTGGGGAAGGGTGGAGGTGTTTTTCAGAAAAAAAAAAGTATATGCAAAGTACATGTATACATAAGATCATGATTATGCTTACATTTTTTTGTGTGTGTGTCAGACTCGATGGTGCTCAATCCTTGTTCCTGGCTCTGCACTCAGTGGTCACTCCTGGCATTTTCAGGGAACCATATGTGGTTCCATGGTCCAACCTGGGTTGGCTTAGTGCAAGGCAAATGCTCTACCTGCTGTACTATGGCTCCAGCCCCTTGACTATACTTAAGAAAATGAATAGTGAAAAAATTGTGGCATTAATATAAGGCATAATATTGAGATATTATGCCTTAATATAAGGCATAATATCTCATGCCACAATTTTGAGATATTATTAACATGTTAATATCATTATTATTAGTTAAGAGATATTATTAACATGCACAAAAATAATAAGTTTAGTGGCTGGGTTATTCCTGAATGCAGAGCCAGGAGTAACCCCTGAGCATAATGAGTTGTGACCCCAAGCAATAAACAAACCAAAAAATTTAACTTACATAGAAAATTATTTTATTTGGGCTAGAGAGATAGTACAGCAGGAAGGTCTCTTACATTGCATGTGGCTGACCCAAGTTCAATCCCTAGGAGTAAACCCTGAGCACTGCCAGGTGTGGCCTAAAAAATCAAACAACCACAAAAACACCTAATTTTTTTTTCTTTTTTGGGTGACACCTGGCGATATTCAGGATGCACAAAGGTTAAAGGCCTTTGTGGATGCTCTTCACTCAGGAATTACTCCTGGCCGTGCTCAGGGGTCCATATGGGATGCCAGGGGTCAAACCCAGGTCAGCCGCAATGAAGGCAAATGCCCTACCCGCTGTGCTATCACTTCGCCCCCAACCCTAAATATATTAAAACTATGATTTCCTGAAGTGTTGAGAAGAAAAAGTTTTACCAGAGGAAAAGTTCCCCAAAAGACTCAAGTAAGGACTGGAGACCAATTATTTATATGCAGTCTTGCTTCCCTTCACCCCACCCCCTGAGCAGAGCATGAGCTTGGGGTTTATTTTGGGGGTATGGGATGGATTTGGGTTATATCCAGCAGTGCACAGGATTACTCCTGACTCTACAGTCAGGGATCACACCTTGCTGGTTTGGGGAACCATATAGGGTGCCAGGGATCAAACCTGGGTCTGCTGTTTGAAAGGCCTTTGTGGATGCAGTCATTACATATCATTATATATCTGCCCTCCTGACTCATTTCACTCAGCATGATAATGTGCATCCATTGATAGGCAAATTTCATCATCTCTTTCTTCCTAACAGCAGTGTAGTAATCCATTGTGTGAATTACCATAGTTTCTTTTTTTGTGAGACATACAATTACAAAGGTGTTCATAATTGGTTCTTGGTAGTACAGTATTCCAGCACCCATCCCTCCACCAGTGCCCCATTTCCACCACCAATGTACACCACCCCCTCCCGCCCACCCCCAGGCTGCCTCAATAGCAGGTACCCCAGTATCCTCTCTTTCTCTCTCTGTCTCTCTCTGTCTCTGCATCTCTCTCCCTCTTCTTTTTACACATTGTGGCTAGCCCTGCAGATATTTAGAGTTTATCACTTAAGTCTCTTTGTGTATTTTCAATGGTGAGTTTTAATCTGCCATTACCATTTCCCCACATTTAGTAAAACACTGGTATCTATTTATATGCTATTAATGAATGCAGTCATTCTATATCTGTCCTTTTCCTTCTGACTAATTTCACTCAGCATGATAGTCTCCATGTCCATCCATTTGCAGGTAAATTTCATAATTTCATCTTTTCCGACAGCCGCATAGTATTCCATAGTGTAGATGAACCACAGTTTCTTTAGCCAGTCCTCTGTTCTCGGGCATTTAAAATTACCATAGTTTCTTTATCCAGTCGTCTGTTCTTGTTCTTGGTTGCTTCCATATTCTGGCTATTGTAAATAGTGCTGTTGCAGATGGTGTTTCTGCGGTGTGTTTTTGGGTCCCCAGGGTATATTCCCAGCAGTGGTATTGCTGCGCCAAATGGGAACTTAATTTCTAGTTTTTGGGGAATGTACATATCGTTTTTGAAAAAGGCTGAACCAGTTGGCATTCCCTCCAGCAATGAATGAAAGTCCCTTTCCCCCTTCATCCGTGCCAACACTAATTGTTCTTGTTCTTTTGGATGATTGCCAATCTCTGTGGTGAGATGATTTCTCACCACAGAGATTGGCAATGAGATGATTTCTCATTGTTTTGATTTGCATCTCCCTGATGTTTAGTGATGAAGAGCATTTTTTTTTTCATATGCCTTTGGCCATTTAAATTTATTTTTTGTGGAAGTTTCTATTCATTTCTTCTCACCATTTTTTGATGAGGTTGGATGTTATTTTCTTATAAAGTTCTATCACTGCTTGGGGCAGGAGCGACAGTACAATGGGTAAGGCATTTGCCTTGCATGCAACCAACCTGAGCATCGCCTATGGTCCCTAAGCACCACAAAGAGTGATTCCTGAGTGCAAAGCACTGCCTGGGTTTTTGGTGTGTTTTAGGTTTTGGCCCAAAAATAAAAAAAAGTTCTACCAGTAACTTAAATATCTTGGATAGTAAACCCTTCTAAGGTTTAATTGACTGTTTTAATTACTACCGCTTTGTAGTACAGTTTGAAGATTTAATTGGGTAAGTATCCTTTTGCAATCTCTGAGCATCTTTGTATCTTGGTCATCATTTCTTTTGAAGTTCAGGAGCTTCTTAGTTTCATATATGTATGTATATGAAATGTATATGTATATGAAATAAATTTCATATATTTAGGTACAAAAGATAAACTATTTGTTTATCTTAATGGATTCTTCTGCTGCTCTGCCCACCACCCCAGCAGAGCCTTGCAACAAGCCAGACGACCCCCCCACTCCATGAGGGCCTCCATTTT
The DNA here is from genome assembly GCA_021461705.1 of Cryptotis parvus. NCBI lineage: Eukaryota > Metazoa > Chordata > Mammalia > Eulipotyphla > Soricidae > Cryptotis > Cryptotis parvus. The sequence goes on along the minus strand of JAJIBD010005155.1, from coordinate 66,607 downwards.
CCACATCTGGACTTCTCTCTCGTCAGACCTCCACCCAGCAGACCAGCCTATCAGCGCCCGGCTCATCGAGTTCCACCCTGCAGCAGTCTTTCTTAAATCCGGCTCAGGTATGCCGGTCCAGAGACTCGCAGACATGGGGCAGAGCTGCTACAGGCTCTCCCTGTGACCTGCCGCTCAGGAGGTGCCCGGGAGGGATGGTGGGTTCTAGCCCTGGCCCACCACCCCAGCAGAGCCTCGCAACAAGCCAGACGACCCCCCCACTCCATGAGGGCCTCCATTTTCCACATCCGACTTCTTTCTCGTCAGACCTCCACCCAGCAGACAAGCCTATCAGTGACCGGCTCGCACGACCGCTTGCGGCTGCGCAGTTCATCAATAAATGCTGGACTTAGAGATGGCTACAAGAATATGCTACCTGCACGGCAGAGCCTGGCAAGCTACCCGTGTTGTATTTGATATATATGCCAAATACCAGTAACAATTATAGACCTCATTCCGAATGGATTGAGGCTCTTTATGTTCCTGGAGCAAGCAGATGCCTTGGGCTCTACTAGCATGAGACAGGACATATGAAGATGTTACTGGGGCCCGCTCGAGCAGACAATGGATTCTTCATGCTGAGGTCTTTAATCCATTTTGATCTATTCTTGTGCATGGGGTTAGAGGTCTGAGTTCTTCCCTTTTTTTTTTTTTTGCATGCAGCTCTCCAGTTTGCCAAGCACCACTTGTTAAAGAGGGTTTTTTTTTGCTCCACTTCATGTTTCTTGCTCCCTTATCAAATATTAAGTGATCATATATTTGAGGATGTCTATCAGAATATTCAACTCTATGCCATTGATCTGTGGGTCTATATTACAATTCCATTCTGTTTTAATTACTACTGCTTTGTAGTACAGTTTTAAGTTGGCGAAGGTAATTCCTCCCATCTTTTTTTTCCAAGCTATTTGTGGGGGTTTATTGTTTCATACAAATTTCAGGAGTGTTTGATCAATTTTGAAAAATGACATTGGTATCCTTATTGGGACTGCATTCAATCTGTATAAAATGCTTTGTGGAGTATTGTCATTTTGACAATGTTAATTCTTCCAAACTATAAAAGGGGTGCATCTCCATTTCTTCAAGTCCTCTCTTATTTCTTGAAGGAACATTTTGTAACTTTCTTTGTACAAGTTCTTACATCTTTGGTTAAGCTGATTCGAAGTACCTGATTTTCTGAAGCCAATTGTAAATGAATTGTTTTTTAATATCACTTTCTTCTCTTTTTGTTATTTGCATATCGAAAAGCTATGGACTTTTAGGTATTGATTTTGCAGCCTGCCACTATACCATACAGATCTATTATTTCAAGGAGCTTTTTGATAGGTACTTTTGGGTTCTCCAAGTACTGTATCATGTCATCTACAAATAGTGATAGCTTGACTTCATCCTTTCCTATCCAGATGCCTTTAATATATTTTTCTTCCCTAATTGCTATGGCAAGTACTTCTAGTACTATATTGAATAGAAGTGGCAAGGTTGGGCAACCTTATCTTATCCCTGATCTTAGGGGGAAGGCTTTTAGTTTTTCCTCATTGACATTGATGCTTGCTATGGGCTTGTGGTAGATGGTTTTGACTATATTCAGGAAAGTTCCTTCAACTCCTATTTTGTTGAGAGTTTTTTTAATCATGATTGGGTTCTGGATCTTGTCAAATGCTTTCTCTTAATGATATGTTCATATGGTTTTTAAATTCCCTTTTATTGATATGGTGTATTATGTTGATTGACTTGTGAATGCTGAACCATTCTTGCATCCCTGGGATGAATCCTGGTGTGTGATCTTTTTGATGAGACTTTGGATTCTGTTTGCTAGTATTTTGTTGAGTATCTTTACATCTATGTTCATCAGAGGTATTGGCCTGTAATTTTCATTTTTTGTGATGTTTCTGCTTTTATAAAACAGCAAAGCTCCCAAGCTAGCTAGAACTGTCATCCAACAATGCTACTATTAGTATATAAAAGTGTTTTGCTAGCATATAAAAGTATAGCATATAGAAGACTGGGCCCCCTGGGATGAACTCAGAGCCATGACAGAGCCTGGCAAGCTACCCATGGTGTATTCCATATGCCAAAAACAGTAACAATAATGGACCTCATTCCCAATGAATAGAGACGTTACTGGCACCTGCTCGAGCAAATCGATGAACAACAGGAAGACAAGTGACAAGAGACAAGTTTCTGCTTTTGTTGTCCGGGTGTTATATGCTCATAGGAACTATTTGGAAGTGTTTCTGTGTCTTTAATTTCCTGGAAAAGCTTGAAGAGAACTGACAATAGGTCCTCTTTAAGAAGGAAGAAGAGAGATAGAGAAAGAGAAAGAGATAATAAACCGGCCATAAAAAAAAAAAAAAAAATAAACCGGTCATAGAGGCAGGCTAGGGGAGGCGGGAGGGAATTGGGGATGTTGGTGGTGGGCAATGGGCACTGGTGGAGGCATGGGTGCTGGAACACTGTAAAATGTAACCCAAATATGAGCATCTTTGTAATTGTATATCTCACGGTGGTATAATAAAAATATTTTTTTAAAAAATAAAGGTTTGGGAAAGGCAGAAGACTCGGCCAGCACCTGGTTGTGTCCTACATGGCTCCTACAGCCTGCTTGCCATGCAGGCGGCCGTGCCTGCTGGACTTGGAGCAAGGATTGGGGGCCTCTGCCCAGTCCCCAGCCTCTGGCTCAGTGGGTGGGACCCTGAGCTCCAGCTACCACAGCCAACCGCTGCAAGACAGATACTCCAGATCCAAGGCTGCGCAGAGGCGTGCGGCGGCTCTGCTGCCACAGTTTAATCTTAAACACAATGGATTTTAGCACCAGGTCCTTTCAGGATCTGTCTCATTTGTACACTTCAACAATCATTCTATTTGCATCAAACTGGAGAGGTTGATATAGCATGCAGAGCCTCAGACGCAGCTGAGGGAGCTGGAACTCGGCCCTCCCTTGGCTCAGCTGACCATTGGGCCCCCAGGAGGACAGATGGGTTTTGGGTGTTGGCCCATAACCTCTGGATGCAGCCGGATGAGACTCGCCCACCACATTAGCCACCATTTTCGCTCTCCGGACACTGCAGCACATCAGAGCCCACCCAGGAGGGATGCTGACCTCAAGACCAGATTAACAGAGCAAAACAAGTTTGAGCCCAGGTAGGCAGCTCCCAGAGGCGGGAATCACCGGGAATTCATCAGATGGAGCTGGGGTCAGCCCTTCCCCTCTCCATTTTGTCTGAGCCATGTGGCCCCACCCAGGAGCTGCCCTGGGCAACCAGCCATAGAATGCAGAGCCTCAGATGCGGCTGGGGGAACTGGAGCTTGGCCCTTCCCTAGCTCAGCTGACCATGGGGCCCCCAGGAGGACAGATGGGTTTTGGGAGTGGGCCCATCACCTCTGGGGGTCCCAGAAGCAGCCGGATGAGACTCGCCCACCACATTAACCACCATTTTCGCTCTCCGGACACTGCAGCACATCAGAGCCCACCCAGGAGTGACGCTGATCTCAAGACCAGACTAACAGATCAAGATGAGTTCGATCCCAGGTGGACAGCTCCCAGAGGTGGGAATCACTGGGAATCGTCTGATAGAGCTGGGGTCGTGCCTTGCCCTCTTCATTTTGTCTGAACCCGTAGCCCCGCCCAGGAGCTGCCCTGGGGTGACCAGCCATAGCATGCAGAGCCTCACATGCAGCTGGGGGAACTGGAACTCGGCTCTCCCCTAGCTCAGCTGACCAAGAGGCCCCCAGGAGGACAGATGGGTTTTGGGTGTTGGCCCATCACCTCGGTGGGGTCCGAGAAGCAGCTGGATGAGACTCACCCACATTAACCGCCATTTTTGCTGTCTGGATGCTGACCATGAGGCCCCTAAGTTGCACGGCCGCTTGCGGCCATGTGGTCCATCAAACTAGTGGAAACAGTTATGTCCTTTAATGTACTGCATTCTACGATGTGTAGGAAAGGTAGGCGGGGGAGGAGATAGAGAAGAGAAAAGATATACAGAACCCGCCAAGTTGGGGAGCGGGAGGGGTGGGAGGTGGGGACATTGGTGATGGGAGATGGGTTTGGGTGGAGGGATGGGTGTTGGAGCACTGTAGAACTGGAACTCGAGCATGAGCATATTGCAATTGTATGTCTAAAAATGGTGTAATTAAATTTAAAAAAAAGGTTTGAAAGAATTCACTAGTGAATTCCTAAGGACCTGGGCTTTTATTTTGGGGAGAACTTTTGATTACCATTTCAAATTTTGATAGTAATGGGCCTGTTCAGGTACTCCAAGTCTTTTTGGTTCGGCCTTGGGAAGTTATAGGAATCCAGGAATTTAACCATTTCTTCGAGGTTCTCTTGTTTCATGGCATACAGACTCTCAAAGCAATCTCTGATGATCCTTTGAATTTCAGTGGTTTCTGTTGTGATGTCTCCATTTTTATTTCTGATTCAGTTAATTATTCTCTCTCTTTCTTAGTGAGTCTTGCTAATGGTTTGTTGATTCTGAAACCAGTTCTTGGTTTCACTGATCTTTAGGATTTTTATTTTTGAACTCCAACTCATTGATTTCTGTTGGTTAATTATTTCCTTTCTCCTGCCTGAATTGGTCTCCTTTTGTTAGTCATTTTATAAGATACTAAGGTGTCAAGTCAAAGTATTTATGCAGGCCCTTTCTTCCTTCCTGACGAATGCTTGCAGAACTATAAACTTTCCTCTAAACACAGTTTAACTGTGTCTCACAAGTTCTGGTAGTTTGTGCCCTCATTATCATTTCTTTCCAGGAATTTTTTGATTTCTATTTGATTTCTTCTGTGACCCACTGTTTTTTCAGTGGTGAGCTGTTTAATTTCCAGATGTTTGATTTAATACTACATTTCTGTGTGTTAATAGTTTCTATTTTCAGTGCATCATGACCTGAAAGGATATAATTTCTATATTCTTGATTTTATTGAGGTATATTTTGTGGTCCAACATGTGGCTATCTTGTAGAATGTTCCATATGCCTTTAGAAAAATGTGCATTGGGCTTTTGGGGGATGAAAAGTCCTGTATTTATCTACTAGCCCTCTCTATTTCACTTCCTCCTTCAAAGCCACTATTTCCTAGCTGTGTTTTAGTCTTGTTGGTTTATCAAGAGGTCCTGCACCAGTTTTTTTTTAGATGATGAAAGGCTGAGCTCTCTGACAGAGGCCAACTGCTATGACAAAAAAAAAAAAAAATCAGCAGTGTTTCACAGATCAAAACTGATAGTAACTTCAAACATATGATTTGTTCCCTCTCAGATTTTTGTCAAATTCTTCAGCTCTAAGAAGCAAAAGGCTAAAACTAAAATACGGAAAAGCATCATAGGATTTCTTGGAGTTTCTCTGTACTAAGGAAACAGTGATGATCTAGAGGCAGTGCATGATGAACAAGGCCACACCACACATAGATTAAATGATTAACTGCAAACCAGCCTCAACTCATTGCAGATCCCGGTTGCTTTAAGGTCATTGCAGATCCCGGTTGCTTTAAGGTCACTTTTGACCAACAAAGGGGAAGTTAAGCCCTCTCTGGTTGAAAATAGCTTCTAAACTAATTTGAACATTTTTATATATAATATTTAGCTTTTGATAAAAGCACACCCAGAAGTGATTCAGTTACTGAAGTTAGTAGACAAAAGATGTCAAAATAACTGAGGAGTTCAAATAATAAAAAACTAGAAAAGCTGAAAAATAACAATTTAGGAAACACTGAAAAGTTGGCTTCTTTGCTTTGGGGCACCCAAGTGCTCAGGGCTTACTTCTTGCTCTGTACTTAGGTTCAACACCTTGTATTGCTCAGGGGACCATATGTGGTGCCAATGATAGAATCAGGGTCAGTTACATATGTGCAAGGCAAGAGCCATGACCCTTGTACCATCTCTCTACCCCACTGAAAAAATATTTAAATAAAATGTAGTTTTATGTGTGGTACCTTGAGAAACGAAACTGAGGTCAATCCCTGGACTTTGATCACAAAGCTGGAGTTGGTTACCAATGCAGAAGAGGAGGAATTGTACCACCAGCAGTGTGTACAGGGATGGAAGAGGGCTTTGGGTACTTGGTGTGGTAATGGTGCTGCAAGTTTCTTCCAGATCATGAAAATTTATACCATGTAAGCTACAATTAACTTTTTGTTCTGTCTTGGGACCACATCCCGTAGTGCTTCAGTCTCTGTACTCCTGGCTCTGTACTCAGGGATCACTTCTGGCTGGGCTCAGGAGAACATATGGAATGCTGGGGATCAAACTAGCTGCATGCAAGACAAGTACCCTGTAGGTTCTTCTCTCCAACCTCACTAAAATGAACATTTTAAAAACAATGTAGCTATATAATTAAAAATGACATCTGAAGTTAATGACAATATATGCAACTGCAGGGATAGGTGTAAGAGCAATTGGATACAAGACAGGAATAATGAACTGGGGTAAAAGAGTAAACACAAAATACCCATGTTGATGCACTAAGAACTCCTCCTCCCAGAAAATGTTAGGAAACATGGGTTATAATTGGAAGGTCTAATATATTTAAAAGTGGAGACCTACTCAGAATAAAAATGGCTCAAAGGTTGTATACAATTAGAGTGGATTGAAGCAATAGTACAGCAGATAGGGTATTTTCCTGGCATGTGGCCTACCGGAATCCATCCCCGGCATCCCATATGGTGCCCAGAGCACTGCCAGGAGTAATTCCCGACTGTAGAGCCAGGAGTAAACCCTGAGCATCACTGGGTGTGTCCAAAAAAAAAAAAAAAATCCCTCGATTTTAGATATGGATATATATTGATTTATAGTATAATTTATATATAGTATATAGATATATACTATATATTTATATATTGTTATATTTATATATTATATATTTATATATTTATAGTATATGTGTCTCCACAATCAAAAAAAAGAAAACTTTAATGTCCAATTTTTTGTGGGTCACATCTGATGGTGTTTGAGGGACAGTTGTATTGGAGATCCAACCCAGACTTACAACATGCATATATCATTCTGTTTTTTTTTTTGTTTGTTTGTTTTTGAGGCCATACCAGCATGGTCCAGTTACTCCTGGCTCTGTACTCACGAATTACTCTTGGGAAGACTTAGGGGAACCATATGTGGTGCTAAGATAGAACTTAGGTTGACCACGTGCAAAGCAAAAGCCCTAGCTGCTAAACTATTGCTCTGGCCTCCTCATAGATCAATCTCTTTTAACTTTATTTAAACACCATGATTTACAAAGTTGTTCATAATACATTTGTTCAGGTATTCAATATTCCAACACTAGTTCCACCACCAGTGTGCCCTTACTGCTGCCACCAAAGACCCTAGTTTCCCACCCCCAGCCTCATTCTTTTTTTTTAATTTTTTTATTTTTACAATTACAAAGATATACAATTAAAAAGTTCATATTTGGGTTTTGGTCATACAGTGTTCCAGCACCCATCCTGCCACCGGTGCCCATCTCCCACCACCAACGTCCCCAGTTCCCTCCCCCTCCCCAGCCCTCCTCCATGGCAGGTTCTTTATTTATTTCCCTTTCTCTCTCTTTCTCTTTTCCTTCCCCTCCAGACTATGGATTACAGAACATACATTAAAGGGTTGTCATGTGTATCTTTTTTGCCTCTATTTAATGCTCAGTTCTAGGTTGGCATTAGTACCCTCGACAATTGTTAACACCCTGTTCCATTTTCTGTCTTACCTAGCCTCTGACTCCCACACGTTTGTGATAATTTCCACCTTTGACAAGACCTCCTAATATATGTTTCACTTGACCTTGGATATTGGTATCTTAATATGTACATATATATTTATGTTATGCAGATAAATGCAGTCATTCTGTGTCTGTCTCTCCTTCTGGCTAATTTCGCTCCAACATAATCTTCTCCATGTCCATCCATTTATAGGCAAATTTTATAACTTCATTTTTCCTAATAGCCGCATAGTATTCCATTGTGTAAATGTACCAAAGCTTCTTTATCCAGTCATCGATTTTTGGGCACTCTGGTTGCTTCCAGATTCTGGCTATTGTGAATAATGCTGCTATGAACATAAAAGTAGGGATGGTGTTTCCGCTGCGTATTTTTGGTTTCCCAGAGTAGATTCCCAGGGGTGGTATCCCAGCCTCATTCTTAATAAAGAACAAATGGTATAGTTATAATGAACACTTGATTTAATTAAAATACTGTATAATAATTCATATTTTTGCAAGTGAAAAATTTATAAAAAATTCACAAAAGGCAAGGTGCTTGCCTTGTGTGTGGACAAACTGATTTTGATCCCCAGCATCCCATATGGTTCTCAAGTAATGCTAGGGTTAATTACCAAGTGCAGAGCCCAGGAGTGACTCCTAAATGTTGCCGATGTGACTCTCAAATCCAAAACCTAGAGAGAGAGAGAGAAAGAGAGAGAGAAAGAAAGAGAGGGAGAGAGAGAGGAGCTAAGAAATGGAAAACAAACACGTCAGAGAACATTTTTTTAAATAAATGTTGAGACACGGCTCAAAGGACTGGAGCATTTGATTTGTATGTGGGAACCCCAACTTCCAACCCCAGAATAGCCCAGTCTCCCACACACCACCAGGAGAAGATTCCTGAGCCCTGCCAGGTACCAGGTCAACAAAATCAAGTGTTAGTTTTGCGAGGATTAATAAAATTGATAGTCAATAACAAGATCAATCAAAAAATTAAGAACTATCACTCTAGGTAAATATCTTTTTGGGGGGTGAGGGGTCACACCCAGCAATGCTCAGAAATTCCTCCTGGCTCTGCACTCAGGAATTACTCCTGATAGTGCTCAGGGGACCACATGGGATGCAAGAGATCAAACCCGGCTTGACCATGTGCAAGGCAAACGCCCTACCTGCTGGACTATCACTTCAAGAAAAGAGATGCCAGAGCAATAGTATAATGGGTAGGGTGTTTGCCTTGAATGTGGCTGACCTGGGCTCGATCCCCAGCATCCTATATGGTCCCCTGAGCAATGCCAGGAGTAATCCCTGAACACCTCCAGGTGTGACCTGAAAAGAAAAAAGAATATTATAAATTTATGTCATCAAGATGGGCAATTTAAATAAAATTTGCTAATTTCCTGAAAAACAAACGCAACAGAATACCCACCTGAAACATACCTAGTCCCATATAGAGTTGAAAACAAATTTGTTAATAAAAATCTCCCCACAGAGAAAATCTAGTACAGATGCTTTCAGAGTATCCTTCAACAATTATAGAGGAAAACATCAAAATATTACATATAAATTTTTCCAGAGGAAAGGATCAGAGAAAGTACAAATAAGGCACTTGCCTTGTCCCTGGCTAACTGGGGGTGGGGGGGTTCATCCTCAGGATCCCATGACGTCCTCTGATCCTGCCATCAGTGATTCCTCAGCTCAGACTCAGGAGTCTGCCCTGCGCACAGTCGGGTTGGCCCCCAAAACAAATAATTCTACAGAATAGATGGAATGCTTGCCAACTCTAAAGATATTTTAAAGAAACTAGAAAACAATATTTCCTATGAGATTAGATGAAAAAGATCTGTAATTACTTTCTTTAAAAGCTAATCTCAAAAATGTTTTTGCCGGGAAATTTAAGTATAATATTTGAGTTTCAATTCATGTAATTTGTACTCTATTATAGAAAATGATACAAAATAACAAAATCACAGTAACTTTTTCTCTTTTTATTGATGTATCATTGTCTTATAATATAGAATTTCAGGGGTTAAACTTAACACTTCCATTTGTGTATAGGATTCGCTGTATTTACATAAAGTCCCATACCATTCTTTTTTTCTTTTTTTCCATTCTATCACTCTGAGATTTCACTACCCAGTCCTCCTACCCTTCCCATTCCCAATGGTAACCACCATAGTTTTTAATAAATCTAAGAGTCAATTTTGTTGTTGTTTGTATTTGTTTGTCTTAGTTCACAGTAAGTATCATCTTAGTGTCATCTTAAGATATCTTAGTATCATCTCTAGAGATAAAAATCATTCAATTAAATTCAGTATAAAATACTGAATAAGCCAGGAATAAAAGAAAGTTTCCATAATGTAAAGCAAACACTAATTTAATATTGAAATAATGAATGCTTTCCATTAGGAACAAAGGCTACTCACTATTTCTGTTTGGCATGATACCAGAGGACACATTTAATTCAAGTCAAGTGAAAACTGAAAATAAATGCAGTCATACTATGGGTAGGTGAGATTATTATAAATGTAAAAACTTTTAAAATTCTATAAACATTTAAAAAGTTAATCCAACAATTCATGATACCAGGTGAATAAAGCAAAAAAATTTTCATATAACAATAACACAAATAGAAAAGGATATAGTTTTTTATAAATTTGAAAAATGGGTGCCTCAGAGTCTCATAAGAAATATGCAAGGCTGCTATATGGGGTGGGAGGAGCTACAACCAATTAGATATTGAAGATGCCATGGGGCTGAAGCCATAGTACAACCTGTAGGGCACTTGCCTTATATGTGGTTGACCTGGATTCAATTCCCAGCACCTCATTTGGTCCCCTAGCCAGCTGAAGTGTCCTTGAATATGAAGCAAGGAGTAAGCTGGGAATACCACTGGGTGTGACCCAAAAAACAAAACAAAAAAGATGCCCTACGTTTATTGAATTAGATAGAGATAGGTAGATAGATGATAGATGATAGATAGACAGATAGATTAGATAGATAGATTAGATAGATAGAATATATAGATATAGATGATAGATAGATAGATATAGATAGATAGATGATAGATAGATAGATAGATGATAGATAGATAGATAGATAGATAGATAGATAGATAGATAGATAGATAGATAGATAGATAGAGATAAGATAGATAGATAAAGATAGGTATATAGATAAAAAGATAGGTAGATAGATAGATAAGATAGATAGATGATTGATAGACAGACAGACAGACAGACAGACAGACAGACAGACAGACAGATAGATAGATAGATAGATAGATAGATAGATAGATAGATAGATAGATAGATAGATAGATAGATAGTTCATGGAACAGAAGGTTTGATAAGATGTGGTAGTGAAAAGTTTTCTTTTGGAATCTGGGAGTATCTATGACATGGTTGGGGCAGGTTTGTGGCTGCTTCAACCAACAAACTATAACAGAAGTCAAACTGACTTTAAAAGCTAGATTAGAAAATATGCAAATTAGACACTTAAGCAGTTTCTATATTTCTAACATAAAGCCAATAATCGCTTGTTTCAGACAAAACATACTTTTATACTTCTACAGGTCTACTTAGATTCTCTTAAATTTTCCTAACTCCCTTCACCTTTAGTAAATTTTACGTTTGTAGGAGTGATCTATTTCATGCAACTCTTAAAATGTATTAGCACAAAATTATTCATATTCTAAAATTTAGTTTTTTTGAAAAAAATTTCATCAATTTATCATGATTTATAATTTTATGGAATTCCAGGTAATCTGCTCTATTTAACACCTGTGTGAAGGTGTCACCACCTTCACAATAAAAAAGAAATCTATCATAAATATGAGATTTATTTGATATGTCCCAAACCACTGCAGTTATGGACCTCAATTCCATGACCTGAAGAATGGTTTGAGGCTTTTCCTGTCCCCGAAGCAAGCAGATGCCCTTGGGCTACACTTGCTTGCAGCAGGACGTATGGAGATGTTACTGGTGCCCGCTCAAGTAAATTGATGAAAAATGGGAAGACAGTAATACAGTGATACAGTGAAATATGAGATTCAAAAGAAACATAGTAAGAGAACAAGAAATGATCAGTCATCAGAACTCTAGATTTTGCCTACAGAACTGAGATCCCATGGTGGAGTGAGGGGTCCATGGGCACTGATGGAGGAAGAGGGCTCTCTGGTGGTGCTGAAGTGATGGGTTCATGAAAAGATGATTAAAAACACTGTAAATCCCGGTACCTAATGAAAACAAATTAAAAAGAAAAGAAACAAAAAAGCTATACAGCTTACCATTCTTTCTCTGAGAACATCTGCCATCCAAGGGGAGAACAAATACAGAGAAAAGCTACAACTACGTGTTCCAATGCGCAATACTAGGCCAGTTGACAAAAATCTGAGATGCCTCTGAATTATTTCAGTCCCTCACTGTTTGAGTCACCCCCAGCCAAGGCTCTAAGTATTTTGGACCAGACAAGCCATCTCTACATTGTTCCATTCCTTCAGCATAATAAAATGGCTCATTTGAGCCACTTAGTTTTAGGTGGCGTGTGATTTCACAACTGATAGAATAGATGGTGGCAACTTCATCAAAATTGTATTATAGGTCCAATAGACTTTCAAAATCTCAGGAGAAAGGGAAAAACTGATCCTAAATGTATTTGGAGTTGTGAGAGATAAACAGTCAAAACAACATTGTGGGGACCAGACTGATAGCACAGTGGGTAGGGCGTTTGCCTTGCACGTGGCCGACCCAGGTTCAATCCCGGCATCCCATATGGTCCCCTGAGCCCCGCCAGGAGTAATTCCTGAGCTAAGGGCCAGGAGAAGCCCCTGAGCATTGCTGGGTGTGACCCAAAAGGAAAAAAAAAACATTGTGAAAGAAACAAGTCCTAAAACCCATACTTCCCAATTTCAAAACTGACTGTACTTTAAAAGAGATGTGGCTCATATCTAATTTGTGTAGCCCGGGTTCAATTCCCACACTGTGTGGGAATTGAACAAAAACAAATAATACAGCATTATTATAATTACCTACCCCTAAGTGGTAGGGGTTGGGGGGGAAGGACTATTATTAATAGTCACTAAATAGTGACAATATAGTGTGGTTGGCATATTTAAATAAAAGAGACCAATCAAAAAGAATCAAGTCTAGAAGAAAACTTCTATAGTCAGGATATTCAAGAAGGATACTAAGACCACTAAAGAGAAAGAATAGTCTTTTCAACACATGGTGCCAGCCTGACTGCTTACTGGGTTAGCTCTCGGCTGCATTTAACAACTTGGCCTTTGGAACCTTACCAAAGTGATAAAGCTGAATCTGCTGAGCTAGTCTAGGTTTTTAAATAAGCAACGTAATTAATGATGAACGTTTGCTTTTCTTCTAGATCATAATTTTGATGAGCATATATAGTTATTTAATTCCCACTAACTAAATAAGCCTTATGCATTTTAATAGGATTCTCTAGGTGGAAGCTATCCAAGTTACTGCATTTCACTATTGGAGGGAAAGAGCAATAGGAAGTTGGAACATGAATTCCACCCACCCCCCATTACCCACCCCATCCTGCCTAAACTCTTTGTTTCTGATTCAGCTTTGTAACTTGGAAGTTACTATAATAAACCTTAGGTGCGAATTCTTCTGTTGACACACTGATCGCATGATGATCATGAGATCAGCAAATGAGTGTCTCATATGTGCTAACACAAATGGTATCACAACTGTTCCCCCCAACATGTATAGTGAGTTTATAATATACATATTCATGTGCAACCCAATGTAATCTATTACACTAAAGAATTCTTGTTTTTCCAATCAAGTAAATGATATGAGGAAAGCACAGATTCAGACTTATACATATGCTAGTGTAATAAAAAGCAACTTCTTCCCTAGTAAGAAAGACATAATTCTACCTATGTAAGAGTCAAAACTAAGAAAATGCTAGGTAAATATTTAATGAAATATATTTTCAAAATTTCACCAATGCCAATACTTTTGGGTAAATATTCCACAATCTAAAATTATGGAAGTGGGCCAGAGAGAGAATACAGTGGGCAGAGTGCTGTCCTTGCATGTGGCTGACCTGAGTTCGATCCCTGGCACCACAGAAGGTCCTCGAATCCCTGCCAGGAGTGATCCCGGGTGCAGAACTAGGAGTATGCCTTGAGCACAGCTAAATGTGACCCAAAAATGAGCCAATAAATAAAATTACAATTTTACATAACAGAAGAAATTTAAATGTAACAATACAAACTATAACACTATTAGGTTGTTACCAGAACACTTAAACATATAATTTATTTCTGCAGCCAAAAAACATCAGCTGCCACTAATGTTAATCAGTAGTATTTAAAATACTCCCATGAAAGCGTATCAATTAGTTTCAGGAGTTTGCAAGTACCATTCCATAACCTCCCCTCTCACTGTGCCCCTAAAAAAGAGACTATCTATAAAAATCATTGTTCACAAGTGAAATGAGATAAATCCCTACATGCTGTATTATTTGTTTTTGTTTGTGACCACACCTGGCAGCACTGGGGAGTGGGGCATAGGAAGAGCATTCCTTACTACCAACTCTGTATTCAGGAGTTGCTCCCAGCAGTGCTCCATGTGAAGAACTGGGGTCTGTTGCACGCAAAGCATGTAGCGAGCCCTTGACCTAGCTCTTCAGCCATGCTTCCTTATTTGTAGACTACAACTATCAGAACAGTAAAAGAGAAGTACTATTTTAGAAAGGGGAAACTTTCACCAATAATTTGTATTATATTTTAGGGCTATGAATTTGTAATCAGATTTGCTTTAACGGAAAATCTTTTAGGGCCCAAGAGTACGATAGTACCATTCTGACTGAAATTCTCAACGCTTCATACATCCTCTGAAACCAGAAACAGGTGTGGTCTCAGAATGCAACCAGGTATAGCCCAAACACACACAAGATACCAAAACAAACAAACTCCTTTGAAAGAACAATTGAATACTCTTTTAAAACCCAGACTTATTAACTATATATTAATAATCACAAAAGATTTGAATAGATAAGCAATTGTATGTGTAAATGACAAATTCAGTATCTGAATACACATAAGATGTGGTTCAAGGATAATCACATTTTTATAGCTAATGAATAAACACCAATGATTCTACTACGGAACTCAAAATTTAACATACCATTGAGTAAACTGGACCCAAGTATGGTTCAAAATAACTAATAAATATGTTAGCACTTAATGACCAAGAATCTCCTTTAATCAAAGTTAATTTCTCCAATTTTTCCATCTTATGAACTGTGAGGATAGTTTAGAGATATTGCTAAATATCAGTGAATTAACAGATCATTGTGATATAATAAATGAAAAACTACATATGGTACTTTTAAAAAAATTGAATATTAATTTAGTATTGAATATTAACTCAGTATTTCTCTTGGTCTATACTTCTCGTCTAGCACCTTTTAATACTTTGAAGTTAATAAGTAGTTTATTTACAAAAGAAATTTTTAATTTTTCCGAATTTTTATTTTGCATGGAGGGGTGATGCTGAAAAACTTAAAACAACAAAGAATAGCTGTAAAACCTATACTTCAGGAATAACTGTCTTTTGAGACATTTGGGCCATGAAGGAAATGTCCTTAAAACTGGTATCACACTGATTTATTGTATATGACGGTTACTAATACCCAGAATGCAATCTACACATCCAACTGTGTAGTAAGAGGTCTGATGCTAAATCTCCAAAGGTTACCAACTTCTTCATTTTAAGTAGGTCCTTAATTGAGTAATCTATAGAGATGAAAGCTTTTAGCTTCACATTTTAATTGATGTACTCTTACTAGATTATGAGAAACGCAACATACCCAAAACAGTGATCTGAATTATGAGAATTTATGCTCAATTCTTGGGCACTGATTTTACAATTCAAATACAGGCAAAAGCAAACAAGAGTTAGGCAAGTTTCAAAAACTTTAATAAAGAAAAAAAGACACTTCCAAAAATAAATGCCACACAAATGAAAGTTTAAAAAAAAGTGATATTCAAGAAACAAAACTTTCACTCTCAAAATATACTAAATACTTAAGTCTAATGATGTCAAGTGTTTAAGTTCTGGGCAAAAGAGCTTATAATAATATAGCTAGTAGTGTTTTTCATATGGCTGTTTCAAGATATCACAATATATTTTTTAGTCTATATTTTCTTAAACATCCATTTCACAATTCATTTGATTATTTTACATTCATTAAGAAACACATATTTACTAACAATGGGTTATTTTGTGCTTTAATAATAATGAACCATGGTAAAATACTTAAGTGATATAAATGCTTTGCTAATGACTACACCGATCACAGATTCTTGCACACTTAAACAGCTACTGCAATAATCAGAAGAACTACAAATCTTCTTAAATATAACATAATTCACTCGTTTGGTAAGCATGCTAATAATCAAAGAGATGCATTTTTTCCTCAAGTCAAAACAAAGAACTTTCTAAATTTTTTTTACAATCTGTAAATATAACCTACTTATTTAAATCACTTTTTAACTCGCAATTGATAAAAAACAGAGGAAATAGCATTTTAGAATTTTCTTTATAATTTCTATTAGTAAAAAACGGACACCCTCTTTCAAATTATGATGACACTAGGATTCTGTTAGAAATTCTAATTTTAAAGCATCAAAAAATACAATTTCAGTTATAGAGGGGCATTTTAATAAGCCTAATTATTCTACAGGCCCAACACTTTTCTTCAACAATGCCTTATCCTCAAAATAGCAAATAATCTATTTTAGACAAGATACAAGAAAAACCTAATTCTAAATTTCTTCCATAACAAGGACCAAACACTGACATCCTGTAGATTGATAACTTTGTAAGCAACTACAAATCTAAATTAGTAACATTTATATAATTATAATTGTGATTAATACCAAATACAATAATCCTTTAGTTCAACAATTTGAATTAAATTTCATGCAACTTTTTATATAGTGCTTTGATTCTCACTGATAGGTAATTTTTAATTTTTAAGTAATCAAGACAAATAGTAGAAAAAGCATTTTATTTATATGGAAAAAAAGCTACATTAGGATCTGTAAAAGGTGTCAATTTTGCCTATACAAAAAAAAATTTGAATGTGAAAAGCAACAAATAAGTTTACACATCATCCTATTTAGCAGTGCAATTAATTCACATTGCCATAAAGTCAAGTATAACAAAATCAAAAAAACAAGTGTTTCTCCATAATCAATATATTGAGAATTACAGTGTAAAGATCATTTCAGCTTTAAGAAATCTGTAACTGATCTACAGAATACCCTAAAACAAGGAAGACCATTAATTATCAACTGCTGGGCTTTTTCAATACTGTTCACAGAAAAAAAAAGTAATACACTGACATACATGTAAATAGAATATATTTAGTCTATACAATAAAAAAATACAAATTATAAAGTGAGCTAACAAAGAATGAAATCTGAATGTAGATTTATGAAACAGATATCTTAGACAACACATACAGTATTTCTCATGTAAAAACATCTAGATTCAGCAAAAAAATAATTTGGTTGCTTTTCAGATGCATGTAGATCTTGTAAGCTGAAGATGCAGATGTCCAAGTATCTAAAAAATCATAATAAATGTCTTTCTCAATGCATACAAAATGATAAATGCTCTCATCACAGTCTTAAGGATATTTTTGGAAGGTTGTTTTGTCTTGCTTCAGAAATACATTTAAAATGGGTAAAAAATCAAAGGATTTCATGGTACAATGAAACAGTAAACAGTACTCAATTTACTGCTAATGTTGGAAGAAACCTAGATTTTACAGTACTCTGGTATATATGAATTTTTTTTTATTTTACATTGCATATTTCTGAGTCCATTCTCTTGCATGTCTGTTGTATCTGTAAGCATACAAAAGAGATATAGTAAAATATACTAATAAAATCTTTAGAAGAGTTATCTATATAAAACTGTATTCTCTTAAGATTAATTGAAATAATCACAAACATGTCAATTACTGGGTTTATGTAACTTTAGGCTCATGCATATTTAAAACAAAGTTTTTTTTAAATGAATGTAATTCTCTACAGCCTATATAAAATATATTTAAATTGTAAACAACAAAAGGAAGGAACAATTTCTAATAGAAATCTGTTAGTCTACACTGAAGAAGTATTATCTGAAAACATTTTTTTTTATTTGCTTTTTTGGGTCACACCCGGCAATGCTCAGGGGTTTCTCCTGGCTCTACACTCAGGAATTACTCCTGGTGGTGCTTGGGGAACCATATGGGATGCCATGGATCGAACCCGGGCGGTAAGGGCCGGCCCGCGTGCAAAGCAAACGCCCTACCCGCTGGACTATCAATCTGGCCCAATCTGAAAATTGCAAATGAGTGAATAGTATCAACAAAATGAAACAGTTTGAAAATTATGGCAGTTTTTAGGGGAACTTAGGAATAACTTCTTTTCTGGAAGAAGATAATGAATACAAAATATAGTTTCCAATTACCAATTTTTTTCATTTAAAGTTTAAAGTTATGTATGATTCTTTCACAGCATTAAAATATGACACACAGTGCAAAGGCAGAATGCATACTACTCAGTTATTTACTAAAGGATTAAAGAGTGAAGAGAATAATGCTTTTTATAAAGAAGAAGACTACAGTACAGCTGGCAGGGTACTTGCCTTGCACACAATTCAATCCCGGCCCCCAAGCTCCACTGGGAGTGATCCCTAAGCACAGAGTTAGCAGTAAACTCTGAACACAGTTAGGTGTGGCCCCCAAACCAAATAAATAAATAAGAATGATAAATTTAATAAACTTTCTATTGGAAATATAGGAATACAATAACTGTAATTGAATGCACTTAAATATATTGATAATATGTAGCTTTGGCAAATTACAAAGAAACACAGTCTAAGAGAAACTAATATAAGTAAGCACTTACTTTTCTTTGTCTGATTTATAGATCTGTGCAATATCTGGTACTAAGGGGTCATCTGGATTAGGATCACAAAGTAGAGAACATATGGACAATAAAACTAGATTTAAAAGAGAACATCATATTAGATAACAATCATTCTACTTTACACAAAATACAAATGTGAAAATAATTTTACTGGATATAAACAATGAATTTACAAAGAAAATTCAAAATAACACATCAAATTACACTGTACACCAACACTGGCTGTGGCAAATATGATCACTTTTTTTTTTTTTTTTTTTTTTGCTTTTTGGGTCACACCAGGTGACGCTCAGGGGTTTCTCCTGGCTCTGCACTCAGGAATTACTCCTGGCAGTGCTCGGGGACCATATGGGATGCCGAGGATCGAACCCAGGCCAGCATAGGCTGGCGCGTGCAAGGCAAGCGCCCTACCAGCTGGGCTATCGCTCCGCCCGATGATTACTTTTTTAACTTATAAAATTAACATATAATATATAATACAAAATGACCAAATTTTTGAGTTTTGGCCTGCTCTTCAAGCCTGTGTTTTCCCTGAACAATTAACCTCTTTTGCTTATCTGTTTCTTTGCTTGCCTCTTTTCACTCTGGAAAAGTCTCTGTTCTCTCCCAAACATGGACTTCTCTCTTTCTCTCCCCTCACATCTTTTTAAATAAAATTTAATGAAAGCTATCCCACTATTCCATAAAAAACCCTTTTGAAATTTTAAGTCTTATTTTAATTCTACTATTTGATAACTGTGAATCCCCAAAGCAAATACAAAATATCTTTAAATTTAAGAGTTCTCTACAAAAATATTTTAGACAACATACATATCAAAAATAACATACAATTTTTACATAGTAATAGTATTCTTCCTCTGATTTTTTTTTTCTTTTTTGGGTCACACCCGGCAACACTCAGGAGTTACTCCTGGCGGTGCTCAGGGGATCATATGGGATCTGGGGATCGAACCTGGGTTGGCCTTGTGCAAGGCAAACACTATCCGCTGTGCTATCACTCTGGCCCCAGATTTTTTTTTCTTTTTGAGTCACACTCCAGGATGCTCAGGGGTTACTCCTGACTCTGCACTAAGGAGTTAATCCTGGTGGTGCTGAGGGAACCATATGGGATGCATGGGATCAAAACCAGGGTGGCTGTGTGCAAGGTAAACACCCTACCCACTGTACTATCACTCTATCCCCTCTTTTCTCTTATTCTTAAGAGACAATTGTGTATTTTTGTTGTTTGCTATTGTTTTGGGGCCATACCTGGCGATGCCCAGTGGTAACTCCTGGCTCTGCACTAAGGAATCACTCCTGGAGGGCCTCACGGAATCATATGAGACTTAGATAAGGATCTAAACTGGGTCAGCCATTTGCAAGGCAAGTGCTCTACCCATTGAACTATCTTCCCAGCACCAAAATTTGTATTTTAATAATAATTTTAAAAGTCTATTTAAAAAGTCTTACTGCAAAAAAAAGAAAAAAAGCTGTGTTCTAATCAACTTAAGATAAAAAAAAAGACAATTACAGTAAACAGTCCAAAACATTTTAGGAATTGTATTCAGGTTATCATCATCATCATCATCATCATCATCATCATCTTTTAACTCTGGTTTGGTGCTAGAAAATGTCTATAAAGAATAAAGATTTTTAAGTTTATTTTTTTATTTGCAAGTTTTCTAAATGAACTTCTTTTGTTGTTTTTGGCAGTACTCAGGGGACCATACGGGATGCTAGGGATTGAATCGCTCCAGCCCCTTAAATGAACTTTTTATGCCATCTGTGTACATTTGTTGAATTCATTTAAAAAAAAATGTGACGGGCTGGAGCAATAGTTCAGCGGGTAGGGAATCTGCCTTGCACACTGCCAACCCGAGTTCGATCCCCAGCATTCCGTATGGTCCCCCAGCACAGCCTGGACTAATTCTTTTTTTTTTTTTTGCTTTTTTGGGCCACACCTGGCGATGCTCAGGGGTTTCTCCTGGCTCTGCACTCAGGAATTACTCCTAGTGGTGCTCAGGGGACCATATGGGATGCCGAGGATCGAACCCGGGCCGGCACGGGCCAGCTGCATGCACGGCAAATGCCATACTGCTGGGCTATCACTCCCGCCCCTAATTCTTGAGTGCTTAGCCAGGAACAACCCCTGAGCATTGCTGGGTGTGACCCAAAAAGCCAAAAAAAAAAAAAAAAAAGGACATGAACAGTTTTTATACATAACGTACATATTTTAAAATACAAATAAAAACTAAAAAAGTTGTTTCCTGTTATATTATTGCTTATATATATATGCAATATATATAGAGAGAGTATGTATATTTAACTATACAATATACATATATATATGTGTCGGGGCAGCGCGGGGTCCCCGACAGTGCCGGGAAGCAAGTTCCCTTCTACCTCCGAAGCCGGCGAGGAATGGATGGACACTCAGGAATCCGATGCGGTTTTAGAAGGCTTTACTTATCACAGGTTCAGGCATACAAATCAGCAAAAGGAAAAACCCGATGCTTAGGATTCCAGGCTAGAACCCCAGCCACGTGTAGGCCAAGATGGCGACCACCACGTGTAAAACTTCCAAGGGGAATAAACGCTCACAAGGCGAGATCCCACCGGTAAGAAGCCTGGGAGAGTGGAACCGGCTAGTTTATACACCCCCCCCCCAACTCAGACCTACCTCCCATTGTTATGGAAAGCAGGGAGGGTCCAATGCCCTCTGGTAATCCCTCCCTGCATTTCACCTAGGGCCTTTACTGTGCTAATGTTTTGAGCCTGGAAGGCCTTTGAAATGTAGAGAAGGGGTTTCTGAGATGGCATGTCACTGTACCAAAGACCAACACCAATAACACCAATGCCAGTTAAATATTTCTCCAAGCCTTCACAAGTCTCCTCTACTTCATTGTAGTTTTATATTTTATTAGGGAGCCATGCTTGTTTGTTTGGAAGCAAACAGCATTTCTCTCTGGTCTAATTACTTAGGTGTCCTTACGTGGCCAGGCTAATATGCTGGTAAGATCTAGCTAGTCCCACGATGATTGTGATAGCATGGGAGAATATTTATACCAGCTAGTACAGCATACATGGTCGGATAAACTGCCACATTTAGACTACCCCCTTATCTATGGAGTGATTTGCGGGAGGCAATCCAGAGCAGATGCAGCGGCCCTTAGGAGTCCTGCAACATATATGTATAGTTAAACTTGGGGGGAAAATCTAAGTATCTGACAAAGAAGACAAGGGCTGGTTTGCTCCAACTATATGGCATCCGTTCTGAGGATTTCATGGAATCTTTGATATAACTTTCACTCTCTTCTGTGATGCTCCTTTGTAATTTCCTACTCTTACAAATCAAAAGCAAATTTATAATAAAGTCTGTGTGGGGCGAGAGGGGACATCAAACCCAGTATCTATACATGCAAAGCTTATGTTCTACCATTGCAGTGATGTGCCCTTTCCCCAGAGATGATTCTTATATGACAACATTTTATTCATTATCAATCTTCCAGTGAAATTTCAAGCCTTGTATATTAAACCAACATAATACCTTAGGTGTACATCTCCAGAAATTTATAAAAATTTATAAATCTTGGGGGCTGGAGTAACAGTACAGCGGGTCGGTGTTTGCCTTACATGTGGCTGACCGGGGTTAGATCCCTGGCATTCCATATAGTCCAGCATCCCATATGGTCCCCTGAGAACCAACAGGAGTAATTCCTGAGTGTAGGGTCAGGAGTAATCCCTGAGCATTGCCAAGTGTGACCCAAAAAGCCAAAAAAAAAAAAAAAAAAAAACCAAGCTTTTATAATGAGGTTAATTGATTATGCCAAAATAAGACATTAAAAACCTATAAAAGTAATATATATAAAATAAAAAATGTACAAAATGTAAGCAAAATATAGCAGTTTTATTAAGAACAAAATCCCTCATATTCCCACTCCCGCTGTCTAGTCATATGTCCTGATTTTACTACTTTGCACACAAACCAAAGGTTTCAACATAAGAAAAAGTTAGTAATATTTAACACTTACTTGAGCACTTATGTGCCAGGTACTTAGTGACCCTCTATCGTAACACTATTATAGTCCCCATTTTGTATGAAGCAAATGAAGATTACATTCTTAAAGGATAGTTTCCAGAGCCAGCAATACTAATTATTCTTTATAAAAAGCTGCCAATGTCTAGAGATAAGTGCCCAACATCTGGCAGTCTGCCATCTCTTTTCTATGTATAAGTACTTAGCTACTTTGCCAAGTGACGTTTGTTCTGTGATATCATTCCAGGAAGAAGTATATTAACTGAATAATCTTTTAACTTCAAATCTTTCAGATATCTGGTGCTTAACTGTAAACTATATAAAAGATTTTTAAAAGAACAGTAGAATAAAAAAACTTTCTTTTTGTTTTTTTGGGCCATACCCAGTGAGGTTCAGGAGTTCTCCTGGGTTTGCATCTAGGAATTAAATCCTGCTGGTGCTTGAGGGACCATATGGGCTGCCAGGGATAGAAACTGAGCCAAGTGCATGGAAGCTCCCTAGCCACTGTACTATCTCTCTTGCTCCAAGATGACATTTTAAATATGCTAATTCAGAAAAATTGTCATTTATGAAAAACTAAAGTACCTGAAATAATTATGACTGTTGACCCTGCTTCTTATAAACCTTAAATTTAAAAAACTTATATATTTAGGCAGCATTTATTTTTTTTTAATTTTGTGATTAACAACAACAAAATAAGTTAAAAATTAAATTAGTAAGATAATTATTGGATAATGAATCTTAAATCTATCTCTGATCTATACCTTGATAGTTTCATTTATTTTGAGTTCAACCTATACTTTTTTATTTTTAGTACTACCATAAAATCTGATTTCTTTTCCTCTATGAATTTCCTTTTGCAATTTTTAAATATTGGAGTAACTCAGGGTTCGCCTCTGTGCAATTTTCTTTTTCCTTTACCTTTTTTCTACTTGATCTTCTACCTTCCTGTCCATTTAAATATGCCAACAATTTAATTTAGGAAAGACAACTGAAATAGACTAAAATATTACTTCTTACAAGGCTGTAAGTTCTTGGGGTTGAAATCAATGTTTATTTTCCATCAGCATATTTAAAAAAATGCTTTACAGTAAGCATCAATAAATGTTTGTTGATAGACAAGAGGCAAAGTGCATGCCATAGAGGCAGGCTGGGGGGGGGGGGGGAAGGAATCAGGGGACATTGGTGATGGGAAATGGGTGCTGGTAGAGGGATGGGTGCTGGAACACTATGACGGAAACAAAAACATGAACATCTTTGTAACTGTATATCTCACGATGGTATAAAAAAAAACTAAAAAAAAAAAAATTGTGATTATTTCAAATCATGGATTCCCACAAAATCCTTAAGAGAAACATTTTTTTTAATTTTACAAATACAGAAAACTACCAAATTAATTACCTCAGGGGCAGATGCTTCTAATTCAAAACAATATTTCAACTGTCGGGGCTGGAGCGATATTCCAGCGGGCAGGGCGTTTGCCTTGCACATAGCCAGTAGGGCGTTTGCCTTGCACACAATCAGCCCATGCCGGCCCAGGTTCGATCCCGGCATCCCATATGGTCCCCCGAGCACCACCAGGAGTAATTCCTGAGTGCAGAGCCAGGAAAAACCCCTGAGCATTGCCAGGTGTGATCCAAAAAAAAAAAAAAAAAAAAAAGCCTGTTTCAACTGTCAGGCTCTCCCTTTTTAGAGAAACATGACGAACTAAGATGGCTGGTAGAGCAAACAGTATGTGCTAAGAAAACAATCAGAGGGCTTTGGTACATGTAATCACTTTGCAAACAATGCTATATATCTGTGAAATTTGAGAATCTCAAGGATTATGTGTAAGTCATAATAATGATAGTGATTCATTCAAAGTTTAGACTCAGCTGCTCTATGGACATTAAAGTATGAAATGTGAGTGACCGGTTAGCTCAGTTGGTTAGAGCATGGTGCTAATAAAGTGTGGAATATGCGTTTCATTTTCAGTCACTGTATCAATCTAATTTGAGATATAAAGTAAAACTTGTCAAACTAGTCTTATGCTAACAATTCTAAATAATAAGTGGAACAACTATTTAATATTTCTTATATTTATTTTTATTTAAAAATTTTGGGGGGGCTATACCTGGTGGTGCTCAGGGCTTATTCCTGGCTCTACACTCAGGGATCACTCATGGTGGAGTCCGAGGACCATATGGGGTGCGTGGGACTGACCCAGGTGGACAGCATGCAAGGTAAGTGCCTTATCCACTATATTATTGCTCCAACCCCTTTTCCTACTTTTTTCCCTTTTAAAAGACAAAGTTCAATCTAAAGATGTAATATGTCCCAAATTTCCAGTTCTAACATTTTAAACTTCTCTCATTTCATCATTTAGAATTACTTGTTATTCTACCCGCCCTGAAAACTAACTGTTCTACGGCCATACCACCTGAATGCTCCCAATCTCATCTGAAAACTTCTAACAAATAATATAAGAGCTATGAAAGTAATGCAAAATTGAAACAGAATAAACACAGTAGATTGTTTCTTTAAAACTCTGTTCCCTAAATACTTCTGCTTATTTTTACTGCATCACTTTTACCAACTGTTATAAACCTAATAAATGAAATTACCTTTTGACACAGTCAGAGCAGGTGACCATTGCGACCTCAGGATATCGAGACAAATACTTCCATTACTGTTTATGTTTGGATGGTAAATTTTTGTTGTGAAAGCAATCTAAGCAAAGAGAGAGAAAGGGAAAGAAATAAAGAACCTGCCATGGAGGAGGGCTGGAGGAGGGGGAGGGAACCGGGGATGTTGGTGGTGGGAGATGGGGACTGGTGGCGGGATGGGTGCTGGAACACTGTATGACCAAAACCCAAATATGAACTTTTTAATTGTATATCTTTGTAATTGTAAAAATAAAAAATTAAAAAAAGAAAGCAATCTAAGCATAAAACAAAACAACAGTGTGACAAACCATGAAGAATAATAAGACAAATCAGTATGCTATACAGTAAAATGCCCTCAATTTTATTTGAATTTAGGATGAAATATATTCAATATAAATGAAATGAGCTTCTACATTATACACATAAATTTTATTTTTAATTTTTTTTTTTTGGTTTGGGGCCAGACCCAGAGGTGTTCATGGCTTACTCTGACTCTGCACCAGGGGTTCACTCCCCGGAGGAGCTTAAGAGATCGGCTGCCCTGTGCAATGCCCTTCCCACTATACTATTTCTCTGGTCCCCATACACATTATTTTTAGCTACCAGAATGTGAAAACAAAAACATAAAAACTGGTTTCCTACTCTATTTATATGCCTTATTCTGTCAAGTTATTATTAGTATCAAAATTCTTATAATAGCCAGAATCTGGTTGAGTAGTATCTAAAGCAAATAACAAGCAATTTTATTTTTCTTTTTTGGGTCACACCCAGAGCTGCTCAGGGATTACTCCTGCTCTGCACTCATGAATTACTCTTGGAGGTGCTCAGTGGACCATATGGGATACTGGGGATTGAACCAGGATCAGCCACATGCAAAACAAACACCCTCCCCTCTGTGCTATCGCTCTACCCCCAGCAATCTTTACCTTAAGTCAATTATCAATGATACTGAAAGTGACACCTACATCTAAAAACAGGGATAATCCCGCTCCAGGGAAGAGTGAAGAATCTCAGCTTGTAAACAACCCTAAGAAATTCACTAAGAAATGTAATTCCAGATGAAATATTAAATACTTCACACACACACACACACACACACACACAGAGTACTAACGAAGTGCTTCAAAAACCTAAAATAATTATTTACAGAGTGACAGATTTGCTAGCGAGCCTCTCTTCTCGGCATCTCATCTACTTGCTTTCTCTTTAAATCTAATCTAAATTTCATAAAAACATGTCTTTATCTCTCCTACCACATTTAACACAGAAACTACATCATATTTATGTTTGTAGTGCCCTATGCAACAGAACATAATAGGTGTTCAATGAAAGCTTACTGAGCACTTAATAATTGAGAAAAAGAGGTCAACTCTGAAAAGATAATTCCCTGAACAGGAACGTCTGATTCTTAAATTGTTCTAAAAGAGTCTACACAAAGTGATGCTCTTGGAGTACTTCTGGCTCTGTGCTCAGAGATCACTCCTGGCAGAGTTTGGGGGTCCATATGCTATACAGAGACTGAACCTGGGTTGGAAGCATACAAGTAAGGACTTAAATCTCTGTACAATCTCTCTCGCCTGCAGATATTGTGTCTTTTGAAAACAACAACACACACACACACACACATATATTTTTGCTTTTTTGAATTACACCTGGCAATGCTCAGGGGTTTCTCCTGGCTCTTTGCTCAGGAATTCTCCTGGCAGTGCTCGGGGACAATATGGGATGCTGGGGATCGAACCCAGGTTGGCCGCATGCAAGGCAAACGCCCTACCCGCTATGCTATGGCTCCGGCCCGAAACACAATAAAATAATTAAGTATGAAAGAATATTTTAGATTTAGTAGTTGTACAGTTTGAACCTGGCTAGCCTATTCACAATCTCTGTCATCATGAAAAAAACTCTGAATAGAGAGTAAAATCCCTGAGACAGGAGTCACATTAATCATAAGTATAAAAATACCTTTGGTGGTTTAAAAAGGATAGTCTGTTGGGAAATGTACAGTGAGAAAGAAGACTCCACCTTGATATGCGCTATCAGGCTGAAATTACAAAATATATGCATTAGTGTTTGATTAATACATATTTATTAAAAACCAATTCCCCAAATATGTAAATTGAAAACTTTTTTTTCCATAAGTCTCCATTATTTACCTTGAAACATCTTTCCCTTTGCAGGAATGAAGGATTTTCCAACAATCATGTAGACTAAATCACAGAATTTAGAACAAAAAAAAATCATAGACTTTAGAACAAAAATAGTGTGACCTGTGTAAACAAATCTGAGTACAGATTTTTCAAGATTAGTGTAGACTCAAGATAGCTGTGAGAAAACAAAAAAATCTCTGCAGCAACAATCAGTACTAAAAAAAAGAATGGGCTAGTTTGTACTTTCTTAATTATGAAACATAAGTCTGATGGCCCTTTAGAGGCAAGAATGAAAATGAATAGAAAAAAGCAAGTTATGGGGGGAAAAAGTTAAAGAAACAATACTTATACAACTTAAACTTCAATTTTTTCCACTTGGTAGCTGCTTGTAAAAATAATGTAAAAAGCCTAAAACAATACATTCGGTTAACTCATTTTCCATAGAATTATGACATCAGGAATCAACTGTACAAGAGAAATTTAAATTTGGTCATGCTTCCTTATGATAATCAGAAAACATTTATGATGTTACAAATAAAAGGTGACTAAAAAGAGAAAGAAAAAATATTTCAATTACTTTGAGTTTTAGTTGTGTTTATTTGTTTCTTGGGCCATACCTGGTGATGCTAAGGGGTACTCCCGGCTCTGCTCTCAGGAATTACTCCCGGCAGTGGTTGGAGAACCATATGAGATCAAACGCTGAGTCTGCTGTGTGCAAGACAAGCACCATACCATTGTACTATCTCTCTAGCCTCTATTTTAATTACTTTATATTAACATTTGATAATGTTAAGACTATCATTGCTTTCTCCTTTAGTTTTTGCATCTATATTAGAGGACCGATTGCATAATTATTCTTCCTATATATAGGGAATGTAGAAAATATACCCAACAGTTATGGTATTAGAAATTCAAATGATGTACAAGGTAGCATTTCATTTCAGTAAAATAAAAGGGAGCACAAATAAGCTAATTTTGGTATCATAATTGTTACCATTTGCTACATGTAATTTAACTAATAAGTATTTGTGAGTGGTTATAATCCAGATGGCAAGGGTGAACCTATAAATCATAGCACCCTTAAGGTTTTTATTAAACAATGAAAAATAAGTAGAAACAATTAGGTTCTTTTTGAAAACTGTCTTTAAAATGTTACATTTTACCCTTTAAAAACAACACTCTAACTTAGTCATTTGAGATACCAGCTCAGGATTCCAGTTCTGATAATTTATGTGTGATGGATATATGGATGTGTTTTCAGAATACACCTGACAGAACTGAGGGCTTACTCCTGGCTCTGTGCTCAGGGAGTCACTCCTGGAAGTGCTCAGGGAACCCTATGTGGTGTTAGTGATTAAACCAGTCAACTACGTGCAAGTTAAATGTCTTAACCCTGTACCATCTCTCAGTCCCTTAAAACGTTCTTATTTTTTAATTTTTTTACTTTTTTGCTTTTTTGTGTCACACCCGGTGATGCTCAGGGGTACTCCTGACTCTGCACTCAGGAATTACTCCTAGAGCTGCGCTGGCAACCATATGAGAAGTCAGGAATCGAACCTGGGTCAGACATGAGCAAGGTTAATGTCCTACCTGCTGTGCTTTTGTTCAGGCCCCTGAAAATTTACTATTTTTAAGCATAAATGGAAATTTTAAGACTTACTGAAGTTCTTTCCAGGGAAGGCAACAGAATGATAAACATGTTACTAATGTGCTCTCACCTAGAAAGTCAATTTCAGCTGTCAGTACTCATTCTTTTGCAATCAGATTTTTTTCTTTTGCTAGTATAAAGAAAATCCTGTTTCAAAATTATCACTATCTCTGGGGTGCAGAAATAAATAACCTTAACAAAAGTAATAAATGTTAAGAGCAGCCAGCCAGAAGATGATAGGTAATTCTGAACTGAAGAAAACACAACAAAACTAAAATCTACAAATTCATGAGGTCCGTATTCAGCTCCATGAATATGGACAACAAAACTAAATATGGGCCTGTTGTGATTGTTTAATCGGTTTGTTTTGGTTTACGGGCCACATCCAAAACTCAGGGATCACTCCTGGATGTCAGGGATTGCTCCTGGAGGGGCTTGGTCAAGGCAAGTCTACTGTACTCCTCAGGCCTGTATCTCTTCAGGCCCCCATTGTGATTATTTTATCAGTTTGGTTTCAGATAGCAACAGTGATGAAACTTTCTGTAAATTACAACTTGTAAGAATTCCTTTATTAGAATGCATAAATTTGGGGTCGGAGCCATAGCACAGCAGGTAGGGCATTTGCCTTGTCTCGCGGCCGACCTGGGTTTGATCACTGGCATCCCATATGGTCCCCTGAGCACCGCCAGGAGTAATTCCTGAGCGCAGAGCCAGGAGTAATCCCTGAGCACTGCCAGGTGTGACCCAAAAAAGCAAAATTAATTAATTAATTATTTTTAAAAAGAATAAAAGAATGGATACATTTATTTCTACCCTACTAAAACTTGTTATGAAAGTAATTATGCTTATTTCAAAACTGTTTTTGTCTGTGGCTTTGGACCACACCCAGCTGTGCCCAGGTTTCCTGTCTCTATGTTCAGGGATCACTCCAGGTGGCTCTTGGAGGAACGAATATACTGGGTGCCACAGCAGCTCCAACCTGAGTCAACACGCAAAGAAAGCGCCTTCCCTGCTATACTATCTATCTGGACTCTGGACAACTCACATTTTTGTATTTAAAATAAAGCAAACACACAGCCTGATTGCAAATTTTGGGTGATCCATTAATATATATAATCATCAAGATTTTGACAAAATTAAACATCATAGTAATATCAGCTATTTGCCATTACCAGTGATCTAGAGAGATCATAGCAAATACTTTAATTGTATCTTGTTTTATAGCGATTCAGAGAACAGTTCAACATTACCATAAACAACTGATCAAAGGTAAAATGGCAAGAATGAATTATGGCTGGGGGATTAATTTCAGATATATGAATCATACTTACAGGCCCCATGATAGTTGCTTGCCAATGGAACACTGAAATAAACAAAGGAGTTTAGAGTCATTAATCAATGTTCAAACCTATGGTAATGATAGCAAAGTCCCAGCAATCAAGCAAAAGCTTACAGTCGTCTCCTACAGGTCCAGCTGAACAGTGAGCAGGTGGGTCACGCTGTAGATCACTTAATTCCTAGAGCAAAGCAAAATATTTCAAATTAACTCCATTTCCAGTGACGAAGTGTCTAACAAACATGAAGACACAAAGGACTGACTTCATTTTAAAGGCAATTCTATTAAAACTATACAAATATGAAATGTACTCTTCACTTTGGCATGTAGAGTATGGGATAAGTTATTAAATTAGTTCATGACCATTCTAAACCTTGAAAAAATTAAAAGGATCAAAATATTGTTTCTCTTGACATCTCTAAAGGTAAAACCTTTTTTTTTTTTTGGTGGGGGGGAGGGGGCCTATCCTGGCAATGTTCTGGGGTTAGTCCTGGCTCTGCACCTAGGAATCACTCCTGGCAGTGCTCATTGGACCATATGGGATGCTGGGGTGCTAGCATGTAGAAGGCGAGTGTCCTACTTGATGTACTATCCCTCCAGCACCTCACGGCTTACTCTTGGCTCTGATTTTAGGGATAATTCTGGGTAGGGTCAGGTGACTATATGTAGAAATGGGGAACGAACTTGGGTCAACTGCACGCAAAGCGCACTCCTTACCTGCTGTACTATCACTCCAGCTCCCAGAAAACTGGTTAATTAAAAAACAAACATTTCCAGTTGTAATTTAAAACTGTTAATGATTTGCCTGCTTATGATTTATATGTATTACATATGTTGTGATTTAAAAGTTAGGGGCCGGGTGATAGTATAAAGTGGAAGTCATTTGCCTTGCATGCGACCAACCAGGGTTAGATCCTCATTATCCCATATGGCCCCAAGCACCTCCAGGAGTTAGTTCCTGAATGCAGAGCCAGGTGTAACCCCTGAGCATCACTGGGTATGACCAAAAAGACAGGAAAAATTTTTTTTGAAAAGTTAACGATTGTCATGAACATAAGTACAGTTTACTAACAAATCCCAAAATTATATTTTATGTGGATAACCTGAAATCATGTCCAAATTTTCAGTCAGACTGCCTTAAACTTCTTTTAAAATATGATAAAAAAAAAAAGGTCATCTTGTTCTTGTAATGTTTTTTCTTTTTGGGTCACACCCTGCAATGCTCGGGGGTTACTCCTGGTTCTGCACTCAAGAATTATTCCTGGCAGTGTTCGGAGGACCACATAGGCTGCCAGGGATAGAACCTGTGTCCAGCCACATGCAAGGCAAACGCCCTACCTGCTGGACTATTGTTTCGGTCCTTGTTCTTGTAGTTTTATACCTGATCCTACCTTGTTGAATACGAGAAGCTAAAATAGAATTACAAGATTCAATATCCAAATCCTCGTAAAGGCCAGGTTCTTAAGTTTATTTAAAGCTCACTTTCAGAAAAGAGGCGGCTGTCAGAACATCAAGCAGGCACAATAACCACCGGGGTTTCTCCTGGCTCTGCTCTCAGGAATTACTCCAGGCGGTGCTCAGGGGACCATATGGGATGCCAAGGATCAAATCCAGGTCAGCTCCATGCAAGGAAAATGCCCTACCTGCTGTACTATTGCTCCAGCCTACAGAAAAACATTTTAAATTGATTGAGATGTGCTAATTAGCTGAAAACATAAAACAAAAATTACAAACAAAGAAAAACGTCATTCCTTTTTGCTCTTCTTTAGAAGTCAGTATACTTTCAGATAAGACATGAGGATGGCTTACTTTTGTTAAATTATTCCTTTGGGGGCTGAAGAGATAGTATAGGTATGAAGGTGCATGCCTTACATGTAGTTGAAACCAGTTCAGTACCTAGCAACATATGGAAAATTAAAGGAAAATATAAATACCGAACTCAATAGCTGGTATATGTAACAGAAGCTTACTAAATTCTACCTTTTCCCTCCTTTTTATTTTCTAAGAGAATATTTTTTCAAAAACAGAACTTTTAGGCATTTTATTCAGTTTCCTCCATGATACATGTATCTCACAGTATTTCAAGTAGATGTTGGTATTATTTAAGAAAGAAATTGTAAAGAATAATCTGATGAGCAAAGTTACCATCTAAATCTCAGTATTTTAGAAAAGCGAATTATTAGATTTGGCAACAGGATTAGAAATCAATTACTCCCTTATGTGTATATAGAAAAATATGTAGATATGCAAATGGAGATAGATAGATAGATAGATGATAGATAGATAGATAGATAGATGATAGATAGACAGATAGATAGATAGATAGATAGATAGATAGATAGATAGATAGATAGATAGATAGATAGATAGATAGATAGATAGATAGGCAATAAAAATCTTAGTAGGTAATAAAGGAGACTAATTCAGGTCACCTTTTTAAGGATGAGGGTAAAATACATGAACATATTTAACTGTATTCATGGCTTACTCCTGCCTCTGCACTCTGGATGACTCCTGGTGGGCTCAGAGGATGACACTGGGTACAGAGAATTGAACCAGGGTCAGTCATGTGCAAACTTACTTGTTTCACCATCTTATAGGCTCCTATTCAGACAGCTCTAAAACACTAAGGTGGGGTCAGATAGCACAGGGGCTAAGGCACTTGGCGAGCACACAGCAGACCAGGTCTGATCCCCAGCATTCCCAAGATCCTTGATCACAGACCCAGGAGTTAGCCCTGAGCACTGCCAGGCTGGCCTCCAAACCAAAAAATTAATAAAAAAAAAACACTGGGGGCGTTTAAAAATGTCTTAGAGATTAGTTTGTTACTTCAAACACTGCGGGAGAGTCCAAAAGATGGCTCAACAGGCTGGAGTGGAAGCTTGGCGTGCAGAGGTCCAACTTTGATCACTGGCACTGAAAGGTCTCTCAGCACCCCTAGGAGTGGTCCCACAACAAAATAAAAATACAGTTGGGTGGCCTTTCCCCGCCTGGTGCCAGAGATTGAACCCAGGGCTTCATCTCTGTAAAAACATATTCTCTACCCATGAGCAATATCCCTGATTAGAGGACCCTTAACATGGTAATACCTAGAAATAAATCTCAAAAATGTATTATTAAAGTATTAAACAGACATGCTATAGGGCTTGAGGAGATAGCTCAGGGCTGGTGTACATGCCTCACAAATGCAACCCTCCACACTGCATGGACCCCCGCTGCCCCCACCCTCCACCCTCAATATACACAATGCTGGAACCAGCCCTTGAAGTTCACAGCACCGGCTGCATTACAGGGCTCACGTATCTTCAGGAATGGGTACCTGGAATCCTTCAACACTGCCTGGGAGCTCCCTCTAAATAACAACAAAATCAATTCAGATGCCAGTCCTACACACTTTATATACTTTATTGGCAGAATGTGAGGTTTTACGGGTGTCCAAAATGATACAAAAGTCATACAAAATTCATGTCAGAAATTTTTGCTTTTCCCTTAGGAGACCTCAAAATTCTAAATATCCTTACTGTTTATTTAGGATGCCACTGACCTACTTTCAAGAATTAGCTTTCAGTTGCTTTTCTAAAGGGAGCTAGGGATTTGTGCTGACCCAGTCTCAAAATTAAGTCATCTTCCAACCACTGGTAATCCTTGGTGCCTGGGTTGCCCAGACATAGAGCTGCAGTTTGCAGCAAGGACAAAAAGTGTTTTCATCTGTCTCATTCTCAGCTTAACCAGCTGGGCTAATTATAGCTGAGATTTATTGAGCACTTCCATATCCTTTCTAATCAAATTATGATTTTAATTTTATACTCTCAGCCCAACTCTATCCTCCCAATGTTTTAAAGATTTAATTTAATGGTATCAGATTATGATGCTAGTAACAATCTTTATCATTCAGGCACATTTGGGGATGGTAAAACTGGAGCATGAAATTCAAAGATTACCTTATTTAAAACAAAAACAATAAAACCTTTGTTAGTTGCTTTTTGAAAGATAAAAAAGAGTCCTCTGATTTCTCAGAAGCTTGAAAGTAGGGCTGCAGAGATAGCGCAAAGGGCCCAAACACAGTCTGCTCACACAGGAGACCTATATTTGACCCCTGGTACTCCTGGGTCTCCCAAGCACCAGCAGGAATTACTCCAAGCAAGGCTCCAGGATTAGTACTCGAATACCACTATGTTTGGTCCAAAAGTTCCCCCTCCCCCTCCCACCCCTGTCCAAAAAAAAAAGTTTTCTCTCAAGAAAATGCATGTGTGTATCATAAGTCTCTAGGACCACTTGCTGAATGAGTCCATTAAAATGTAGAACAGTACGACAATGGTTTTCAATCATTGATCTAGGAGTAAAGTTTTGAAAACCATTGTCCTACTGCTGTGGTTATAACTACGAGCTCAGGGACTGACTGCTGCCTGCCCACAGATATAAAAAACACTGAGAATAAGAGCTCCACAGAGTCGTCCACAACTCTCCTAGGGCAGAGCTGTGATCTAGTCAAGAACTGGTATACCATATCCTGACTGACCAAAACTACCTCCTTGTTCTTTTTGTTTGTTTGCTTGTGTTTGGGCCACACCCAGCAGCACACAAGGCTTCCTCCTGCCTCTGTGCTCAAGGATCATACTCTGTGGGGCTTATAGAACCATACTGAGTTGCAGGAATCAAACCTGGTTGGTCAAGTGCACGGCAAGCACCTTACCTGATGGCCTCTCTCTCCTCCCCCACCCCTCTCTCTCTCTCCCTGTCTCTCTGGCCTCAAACTGCCTTCTGTTCCAAAATTAAACAATGTAATCTAAAACACTGGACAAATTGAAAAACTGCTAAATTCTAATTCATTCTCACAGACATGGCGCAGAGCTGCTAATGGCTCTCCCTGAGCCCAGCCGCTCACGAGGTGCCCAGGAGGGATGGTGGGTTCAGCCCTGGCCTGCCACCCCAGCAGAGCCTCGCAACAAGCCAGATGACCCTCCACTCCATGAGGGCCTCCATTTTCCACATCTAGACTTCCCTTTTGTTAGAACTCCACCCAGCAGACCAGCCTATCACGCCCAGCTCATTGAAATCTACCCTGTAGCAGTTTTTTTTTTAAATCTGGCCCTGGTATGCTGATCCAGAGACTCACAGACATGGGGCAGAGCGGTTACTGGCTCTCCCTGTGCCCAGCTGCTCACGAGGCACCCAGGAGGGATGGCAGGTTCTAGCCCTGGCCTGTCACCCCAGCAGAGCCTCGCAACAAGCCAGACAAACCCCCACTCCATGAGGGCCTCCATTTTCCACATCTGGACTTCCCTCTTGTCAGAACTCCACCCAGCAGACCAGCCTATCACAGCCCGGCTCGAGCGGCCTCTTGCAGCCGCGTGGTTCATCAATAAATGCTGGATTTAGAGATAACTACAAGAATATGCTACCTGCACGGCAGAGCCTGACAAGCTACCCGTGTCGTATTTGATATGCCAAATACCAGTAACAATTATAGAGCTCATTCCCATGACCTGATGAAATGTTTTGAGGCTCTTTATGTTCCTGGAGCAAGCAGATGCCCTTGGGCTCTACTAGCATGAGACAGGACATATGGAGATGTTACTGGTGCCCGCTCAAGCAAATTGATGATGAACGAGAAGACAGTGATACAGTGATAAATTCTAAAAAACTACATGGAATTTTATCTACTTCTTACTTTATTCCCTTTAAATTTAGTTTACTATTGCACTATATTTTAGTAGAAATAACACTTAAATACTAAACGACGAATCCCCAGGGCATAGAAATAGTTCATGGCATTATTAATTTGCCTGTCATTATAGCAACAGCATATTTCCATTGGTTCCATGTATGCAATGTACACCAACTCAAAGGCATGCTGCAATGCCACCCTACCCCTTCCTCAGTACAGTTCTACGAAGCTTTATTACAGAAAACTGCACATAAGAGAGATGGTGGGGTGGAGATAACATAGGGGTTAATGGTGCATGCCTCACACACAGCTGACCCATATTTGGTCCTGGCACCCTATTTGGTTCTGGCCCACCAGTTGTGATCTCTGAGCAGAGAGGCAAGAGAAATGCCTGAGCATGTCAGATGTGACCGCAAAGCCAATAAAATAAAATAATGGCAAACCTGGACAAGTACTTTTTTTTTGGCTTTTGGGGTCACACCTAGTGATGCTGAGGTGTTACTCCTGGCTCTGCACTCTGAATTACTTCTAGCTGTGCTAAGGGGACCATATGGGATGCCAGGGATCAAACCCGGGTCAGCTGTATGCAAAGTAAACACTGTACTATTGCTCTGGCCCCATGAACAGGCTCCTTTAAAAAATAGGTCATCTATCCAAAGGGCCAATATGCATATGACTTAGCTTCATTAGTTATCAAGGAATGGGAATTAAAATTTAAAGGTTGGACTACTATCTACCCAAAAGAGAGGTTAAAACAAAACAAAAAATCAGACAAAAGTGTAAGAGTTTGCAAAGATGTAAAGCAACAGGAACTCCTAAATACTGCTGTTGGGAAGAAGAAAAGTCAGTGAGCAACAGAGAAATGAAATACTCAGCCACCCAGTTCTGCTGTTAAGATACAAAATTTAGCTATCAAATAATGATACTAGTTGCAAATTCATATATAAGAACTCATTACAGTTAAGAACATTGCAACTATACATATATTTTATAGATATACCTTTCAATTTTTTTCCAAAGGCCTCGATCTAATTTGAAATGAACAGTTGACACAATTTGCCACTTCCTTCTCCTTTGAGACAGAGTACAATTGAAACAAACCAAACTTATACCCAAACAGAAATCAGGCAATAAGTATCATCATACTTGTCATACACCCTAGACAAAAGCTGTCTGTGTCAATAAAGCAATTTTTATTCCAATGTAAAAAAACTAAAACAGCAAAAATTCAAAATAAAATGCTACATATTAATAAAGGGCAGATGTCAAGATATTGCTTCTGTATTCTGACAGTAGCTATAAAAGCACTGAGTCCACAGAATGTTTGCACCTAATGGATTTATGTTGCCTTATATAGCAAAGCACTTCTATTTGAGTTTGGTTTTCTATAACAAACTAAACACAAAGAGAAGTACTGAAAGGTCTGAAACTGAATTTTAAATTGGCACAGATGGCATGTTTATAACACCCCCACAATATGCTGAGTGTTCTCCATAAAACCAACCTAGACACAGTCCCTGCCTCTAGGGGACTTAAAATCTAAAAGTAGATGAGGCAGTCTAATTCAAAGAAAGTAAACAAATAAAAGGAAACAAAGAAGGGAATGTAAGAGAAGAAGCCTGCATTAATCTCTCGGCTCCCAAAAGGGTAACAGCCCAATCTGAGCAGCA
Source organism: Cryptotis parvus (assembly GCA_021461705.1). Lineage (NCBI taxonomy): Eukaryota > Metazoa > Chordata > Mammalia > Eulipotyphla > Soricidae > Cryptotis > Cryptotis parvus. Next base: position 28,803 of record JAJIBD010005155.1, on the reverse strand, counting down.
GAGAAATGAAAGCTAACAAGTCAGAGCGGCCTTATTTACCATCTGAGCTAATGACACTATGCAATAAATATTCTCTAAAAAAAATTACGCTGACCAGACTGAAAAAATCTTTGTTGTTCTCTAGCTTCAACATTCAGAAAGTCTGTATTTCCATAATAGATATAATATACACCCTACTGACTGTGTGGATAAGACATTAAACAGCCTGTGTATGGGGAGTGATTTACAACCCAAAATTTTAATCACTGGGTCCAATGCATATGAAGGCATTATTTAAAAAATCCTGGCTCAACAGGCAATTAATTACTGTTACACAACAATTTTTACCTCAAAACTCCTATAATAAGTCTCTAATTCTTACTGGGTTGCATTTTTTATGTCTCTAAAGGGCTATATGAGCTATATTTGGTTTGTCTGTAAAAAACATTTCATGGCCTTACAGTTCAAACTCTGATCTTCTTAACCAGTGAACTAGAGCCATTTCAATAGTGAAATGTTAAACAACTGTCAGAAATGTTTTTTGAATACAGGACCTTTGTAAACCCTTGAAGTAAGGAACATCTTTATTTTAAATCAGGTAGCGTCTACTTGAAGACTTCAAAATCCTGGTAATACTCGATTTGTTAAGTTACAAGAACCAAACTTATTTCCACAGTTCATAACTCCTTGGGTCAGGTATGTTTGACCCAAAATAAGCAATACAATAATTATCATTAGAATACTTATTAGGATAAATATAATAAATAATGATTGATGTAAAAGTAAATCACTTGTATCACTTCACTTGTCTTCCCGTTGTTCATCGATTTGCTCGAGTGGGCACCAGTAACATCTCCATATGTCCTGTTGCAAGCAAGTGTAGCCCAAGGGCATTTGCTTGCTCCAGGAACAGGAAGAGCCTCAAACCATTCCTTCAGGTCATGGGAACGAGGTCCGTAATTGTTACTGGTTTTTGGCATATCAAATAAAACACGGGTAGCTTGGCAAGCTCTGCCATGTAGGTGGTATACTCTCGTTCAAAATATGAATCAAATAATAATTTATTTCTCATTATTAAAAGTATCAGGATGCAGATATGGCAAATAGCCATGGAGGAAATCAAGAAGGTTATGAAAGATCTTTGGAATCTGAAATGCTTAGAGAGACGAATCCATGTCTTGGTGACTGTTCCAGCCATCAGGCAATACTGCCATGTCTTGTCGTCTCACTGTTTTAGTTTCTTTACATCACTAGAGCTACATCTGGTCATGCTCAAGACAATGTCGTGCTGAGGATTAAATGATTAAGTACAGGGCCTCCTTGTGTTCAGCCACCTAACAACTGCTCTTAAAGTTTCTATACAGGAATCAACTAAATGCTGCGAATAGTTGAATATTTTGCTGCAGTTATTTTATAAAGTCAAGCATCATGTGAAAAGCTGCTAATCCCAGTAGCAAAATCTGTGCAAAATTTGTAGCAAAATTTATGAACATCTCAAACTAAATAGAAAGTCAGAAATCATTAAATAACACGTGTCAAATATTTAAATACAAAAGAAACACAAAATAAACCTAAGCAGCTGGAGCGCTTCCTCAGGATATGAAGACCACTTCCCCCCTAACCTTATTGATCATTCCTTCCAGAACCGCAACTATAATTATTTGACTTCATTTGTAACCACCCCATCAACCTGATACTTTATCAATCTCCTTACTTCTTACCTAGTCGGTCGTCTGTGTTCCATCATTATAACTGCTTCCTTGCATGCATTCTCAGTGTCCTTGCTTCTGTCCCTTTGCCATTATCAATTAGGAAAGTCCCACCTTAAGTTAAATTTATCATTCTATACTATGCAGCTGTCAGAAAAGAAGAAATTATGAAATTTACCTGCAAATGGGTGGACATGGAGACTATCATGCTGAGTGAAATTAGTCAGAAGTAAAAGGACAGATATAGAATGACTGCATTCATTAATAGGATATAAATAGATACCAGTGTTTCACTAAGTGTGGGAAATGGTAATGGCAGATTAAAACTCACATTGAATATACACAAGGAGACTTAGTGATAAACTCTAAATATCTGCAGGGCTAGCCACAATGTGTAAAATAAGAGGGAGAGAGATGCAGAGACACAGAGAGAGATAGAGAGAGAGAGAGAGAGAGAGAGAGAGAGAGAGAGAGAGAGAGAGAGAAAGAGAGAGACAGAGACAGAGACAGAGACAGAGACAGAGAGAAAGAGAGGAAATGGGGTTACCTGCTATTGAGGCAGCCTGGGGGGTGGGCGGGGGCGGGAGGGGGTGGGGTACATTGGTGGTGGAAATGGGGCACTGGTGGAGGGAGGGGTGCTGGAATACTGTATTACCAAGAACCAATTATGAACACCTTTGTAATTGTATGTCTCACGGTGATATAATAAAAAAATTTTTAAAAAAATTAAAAAAATTATCATTCTATCTATGTGCACCTACAGCCATGGAATCAAGAGAGGCTGGAGGAAAAATACACAATCATTTAAATAGCATGTGACTATAAATCATACCCACTAACTTGAACTTTGGACACATTCCAAAATGCTGTTCTTTTCCAAAATGTATTTACTTTGTATTTTCCTATTTCACATCTTCTCTTTGCTTTTTACATCTCCGATCCTAGAGAAATAATACAGGGCTAGAGAAATAATACAGGGTTAAGGCATTTGCCTTACATGCAACCACGCCCAGCTCATTCCCAGGCACTGCATATAGTCTCTAGGCAATGCTAAGTGTGGTCCAAACACAAAACAAACAAAACATCAACAAAAAAAATCTTCAAACCTTCTCTTCTACAATTAGTTGGAATTCTTAACCTTGCTTCAAATTCAACTATGGAAAAGAAAAAGTACAGAAAGATAGAAATTCCCCAATATTTCATTCACCTGCTCATCTGCACTTATAAACAGTTGTACATATCTCCTGCTTTGAATAATGAATCACCTGTACACGTAGGAATAGATCTTCCAGTTGTGCTATCAATAATGGTCTTTTCCATAATGGTCTTTTCTCCCACCCCCAAAAAAATCACTTCAGCAATTGCCCTCTTCTCTACTCACAACCAGTCTTTCCTTTTCTTCTGGACCATTCCCATCAACACTCGAATATGCGACAATTTCTCATCAGTTATTGCTTCATTTTTTGATCCCACTTACAAAAATACTCAAAAGTAATGTATCTGTATCTAATCTCTCTCCTTTCCTTCTGTGTTGAATACAACCCAGTAGAGCTTCCACCAATTCAGTGAACTTGTTTTTATTAACTTCCACATTGCACCATAAACAAGCACTATGTGACTCCCTTGGCCCCTTTGAACACCAGTTTATTTTTTACCTTTTATTTATTTTATTTATCCATTCATTTATTTACCTATTTATTTATTTATCATGAGGCACCCAGGAGGGAAGGTGGGTTCTCGCCCTGGCCCACTATCCCAATAGAGCATCACAAGAAGCCAAAGGAACCCCCACACCATGAGGGCCACCATTTTCAACATCCGGACTCCACAGCCCATCAGAGCTCCACCCAAGAGAAAAGCTGATCTCTCCCCATTGTGGTTAATTAGTAAATGCGCAAGATGAGAGACTACAACTGAGAGTATACCACTTGCACGGCAGAGCCTGGCAAGCTACCCATGTCGTATTTGATATGCCAAAAACCAGTAACAATTATAGACCTCATTCCCATGACCTGAAGGAATGGTTTGAGGCTCTTCCTGTTCCTGGAGCAGGCAGATGCCCTTGGGCTACACTAGCAAGTAACAGGAAGTATAGAGATGTTACTCAGTGCTCACTCTAGCAAATCGATGAACCATGGGAAGACAAGTGATACAAGCGATTTGTCTATCTATCTGTTTATCTGTCTGTCTGTCTGTCTGCCTGTCTTTTTGGGTGACTCCTGATGAAGCTCAGGGGTTACTCCTGGCTCTGCATTCAGGAATTACTCCTGACGGTGCTTGGGAGACCATATGGGATGGTGGGGGATTGAACTCCAGGTTGGCTGCTTGCAAGGCAAACACCCTACCCACTGCGCTATCACTCAGGGCCCTGTACACCACTTTACTTATCTATCTATCTATCTATCTATCTATCTATCTATCTATCTATCTATCTATCTATCTATCTATCTATCTATCTATCTATCTATCTATTCATTTAAATTTTTTATTATACCACTGTGTGATACACAATTATAAAAACGTTCATGACTGTGTTTCAGTCATACATTGTTCCAGCATGTGCCTCTCCACCAGTGCCTTATTCCCACCACCAATGGCCCCCAATCCCCTCCCACTTCCCCCAGTCTGCCCCTATAGCAGGCACTTTTTCTTTTCTTCTCTCTCTCTCTCTCTCTCTCTCTCTCTCTCTCTCTCTCTCTCCTCCTTCTCCCTCTCTCTTACACATTGTGGCTTCCATACAGACATTTAGGGATTATCATGTAAATCCCTGAACACCATTTTAAATAGAAGACTTGTCATGACCTGCCCTCACTCTCTTGCTCCCTCCCTCCCTGACTTTATCTTCTTTATATTTACTTCAAATCTTCAAATCTCTTGTTTTCTTGAGGTAATTTCTCCTGAATCCTTCCAAGAGAAACTGCTCTATACCCTCTGTGCTCTCGGCTTCCCTTCTCATGGCATTCAAATTTCTCATTATGAAGAGAACATAGTCCTATGTTCTATGTGGGCAATGCGGGGACTGGAGTGATAGTACAGAGAGCAGGACACTTGCTTGGCATGTGGTCTATCCAGGTCTGATTCCTGGTATCTCATATGGTCCCCCAAGCATTGCCAAGAGAACTTCCTAAGTGCAGAGCCAAGAGTAACTCCTTAGCAGCACCAGGTATGATCCAATTCCCATCCTTCATCCCCTAAACCCCCTGCCAAAAAAAGTTCAATATATTCCCTAAGCTTCTGTACTAAGTACATGTCCCACCACGATATCAACTTTCATGGGCCAATATTTTCTGCATGTTTCCCAAAAGTAGCATTAGTTCCTTCCCAAATATGCTACATAATTTCTACTATCTTTACTTCTGTAGTTTATTCTATTAACCTGGTTTCCCTAAACCTTTAAAAATGCTACCTGGTGTTGGAACACTGTATGACTGAAACCCAATCATGAACAGCTTTGTAATTATATATCTCACAGTGGTACAATAAAAACAAATAAACAAATAAACAAACAAACAAATAAACAAACAAGCAAATAAATGAATAAACGAAAAGGGAAAAATGCTCTCCAGCTTGGGCTGGGGATGTGGCTTAAGCAGAGAGCACACACTTGGCACACGTGGGCAATCTCCAACACTACCTGACCCCTGGGGCACTGCCAGAAGTGGCCCCTACTTTTTTCTTTTTAATTTGCTAATCATATTTGCAAACCAGTCCCACTAAATTTCCCGCCCCTGATTTCCCCCCAAATTGATTTGGCTTCTCAACTTTGAATAGACAACTATTCAAATATGTCGTATTTTCCTGTACCTAGTCAACACGGTACATTCCTTTCTTCTTGTTGTTGTTGCTCTTGTTTTTGAATCACACCTGGATGTGTTCAGGGATCAATCCTGCACGGATCAGAGACCATACAGTATGCCCAGGATAGAAACCTGATTGGCACTGTGCAAGGCAAGCACCCTAGCCACACTATACTATTGCTCTGGTCCCCTGCATGGTGCTTCTCTTACCCTTTTAGTTTTAAATGACTAATCTAACACTGGTTATACCTGACATTTCTGTTCTCTGTATATGCCTTATATATGAATGGTGTTCCATAAAAACACTAACTTGAATTGAAAAACATACTAATATGACAATAATAAAAAGAATTGCCTAAACATGTGGTAAACAACCTTTATTTTATTTTTTATGTTCAATTTTTATTAAAATCAGCCATACTGTTTGTGGTACAATGGGAGGTGAACAGCATAAAAATCAGATGGTTTTAACTTTCATGTTCCAAAAGGTACTCAGATTTCAAAACCTTGTGAACATGGTAAACAACATCTAATGTACAAAAGACACCTGCAAAACAGATGAAAGCTAAATGGAATTAGATAACATGCTATGCTACCAGTGCAATAAAGAATATCTTATTTGCATCACAGATAATTTCTCTTTAATCAAAGAAAATATATCTTTAGGAATTTGTTAAACTAATAAATTAAGACGCCAACATTTATTTCAGTTCTAACATCTCAACATAAATAGAATATATATACACATATATATGTGTATATATACACATATATATGTATGTATATATGTGTATATATACATATATACACACATAAATATAAATGTATATATACATATATAATACATACATACATATAAATATATATATATATATATATATATATATATATATATATATATTTTTTTTTTTTAGTGTGGGTTCACACCCAGCCATTCTCAGGGCTTACTTTGGGCTATGCAATCAGGGATCACCCCTGGCAAGACCCAGGAAGACCATAAGGAGGGACAAAGACCAATGGACTGGAAAGGTAATAAGTGGACAGGGCACTCGCCTTGCATGCAGCTGACCAGCTGACCTCTGGGCCCTCTAAACCCACCAGGAGTGATCCCTAGAGTATAGCCAAGAGTAAGCCCTGAACACTGCTAGGTGTGAACCAACACAAAACCACAACCACCAGCTTCATACAAGGCAAGAGGCCTGCCCTTTCTACTATCTCTTCAGCACCACTGTAAATCTCTTCTTTTGCTATTTGTTTTGTTTTTGGGCCACACCCAGCAATGCTCAGGGTTTACCCTGGCTCTTTGCTCAGGGATCACTTGGGGCCAACTTCAGGGGCGACAGAGAGTGGGGATTGAATCCACATCAGGCAGGCAAATGCCCTACCTGCTGTACTATCGCTCCTGTCCCTGTCAATAGAACCTTAGTTCAAGCTTCATATGGTAGGATACAGTGTCACTGCTCAATATTTATGTGAGCCTTTTCCTGTTTGCTAAACAAAGTGCAAATAAAATTATTTGAGTTTCCTTACAATTATAAATCCTTCCTGAACCACAGAAATCATCTAATTTAGTCCACTGAATTTCTCGAAAATGAAAGAATCAATTTCTTAGCCAAGGTCACAAAGTCAAAAATAGGACAAGGACTCAGACTACCTGCCTTCCACTCACTCCAGCACTCTCCCACTGCCAAGCACATCTTACCGCAAGACTGTATTAATGAGAGCATATTATTTTCAGCATCGGAGCCAACAGTTCTTGAGTACTGAATTAAGGCCATTTGCACATTTTCAGCAGTGCTCAAGAAAAACAAAAGTGTGATGAGTGAAGGAATGAAAAGGAATTCTTTTCATCTTTTCCCAGGAGCCTTATATCTTGTAAGAGGTTAAAAGTGAACACTACTTCAGAAGCTTTGAAGAGACTGTGTTCAAAGATACTCTGAGAAGCAAGAAAAACATAATAGAAAATTGCATAAAACTATTCAAAAGACATAAAAAGAATTTTGACACATAATGGAACAAGTTTCAGAGAGCATTCTGAATGCGACATTATCAAAAGTTACTATTTATTTCTTAGTAACCAAGAAAGATGATCCTTCAGGGAAAAAAAAAAAACCAGCAGCCTATTTCTTAAAAACTTACTTAACACACAAACAAAACTGGCAATGCTCTACAAATCTTTGTTATTACTACTTCTTAACAACTTTTTGTTACTTTGTTACTTCTTACAGGCTTTTATTACTATTATTTCTTAAAAAGTAGCACATAATAGGCACTTAAATATTTACAAAAAAATTAATCTCTCAATATCATCTAGCACTACTTTTGAATACTATAGTTGTACATTAGCAACAAAAATACGTCTATCTGTAGTGGAAAACAATGAACACAAGCAGTTTTATCAAACAGAAATGTTTCCAAGTCTAGAACATCTTACTTTATAAATATATATATATATATATATGTGTGTGTGTGTGTATACTTATACGTATTTAGTTCATTCATTCTTCATATGTGTGTGCATGTGTGTATAACATGCATTTTTACAATACTGACTTTACCAATGGCTCTCATGTTATAAAAAATTATTTTCAAACTTTCCTTAAAACAATACAAAAACATTTGCGTAACAACCTATTAAAAAGACATATAAAAATTTTAAATTATTTTATATATATGTATGTATGTATATGTATATATGTGTGTATGTATATATATATGTGTGTATATATATGTGTGTGTATATCTGTGTGTATATATATACTAAATTTACTTGTCAACCTTCTTCTAAAGGCTTCTAAAATTTCAAGACACTGGTAAAGTGTAAAACCTTTATTTGCATTCATTCCTTAGAAATAACCTACGGTGCCAGAGTGACAGTCCAGTGGGTAGGGTGTTTGCCTTGCATGCTGCTGGCCCGTGCCGGCCCAGGTTCGATCCCCCGGCATTCCATATGGTCCCCCGAGCACCGCCAGGAGTAATTCCTGAGTGCAGAGCCAGGAGTAACCCCTGAGCATTGTCAGGTGTGACCCAAAAGCAAAAAAAAAAAAAAAAAAAAAAAAGAAAGAAAGAAAAGAAAAGAAATAACCTAGGCTCAAAAGACACCAACCAGAAACTGGCAAAATTAAGTCAAGAAATTATTAAATAAGGTTCATGCAAAGCTATACTGAGAACCTGAAAGATTTTATTACTGTGTAAATAAGACAAACAGTCTCCTTATTTTCACTCTGACACGTGACATAAATCTCAAAACTTTAAAGAGAATTGGAGTCAGAGACATAGCACACCAGGTAAGGCACTTGTTTTGCAAGTGGACTATCCAGTGTGATCCTATCTGCCCAGTCTGTGCACTGCCAGGACTGAGTGCAGAGCCGGGAGTAACCCCTGAGCATTGCTAGGTATGATCCAAAAACTAATACATAAATAAATTGTGAAGGTTTAAAAAGAACCAAATAATAATGCATGTTCTCTGACCACAATAGAGTTAAAAATCACTAACAAAGCTATTAGTAAAATACAGGTATTAAGAAAATAAAAAATACTAAATAATGAAGGGAAGGGGGCCAGTGTGATAGTATACCAGGTCAGGCATTTGCCTTGCACCCGGTTCATTCTCCAGCATCCCATATCAGGGATTTTCAATTCCCCAAAATAGCCACGAGTGATTCCTAAGTGCAAAGTCAGGTATAAGCCCCGTGCACTGCCACTTGTGGCCCTAAAACAAACAAAACAAAACAAAAAATAATCAAGGGTAACAGAAGAAAACAAAAGGGAAATCTAAAAATATTGTTAACAAAATGGAAATGCAACATATTAAAGTTTAAAAGCAGCAAAAATGCAGAACAGAATTTCATTGGATTAGAAAAGAACATTGAGCAGATACCATCCATCACATCTGGGTAATCCCGTAAGGTGGCTAACCCCTGAGAGAAGAACAAGCAGATTATACCCACTAAGTAAGAAACTACCAACTTCCCACCTTGTCCAGTTGAAAAGGCTTTCTAAAATCTAAAAGGAAACCAGGACTCTAATAAGGAAGGCACTTGACTAGAGGAGAGTAAAGATATAAACAGAATACTATGAATAGAGAGCAGTGAGGGAAACACCCAGAAAGAGGCAAGACACAAGCTGAAAGCATGAGATGTGGCCCATCACTGTGGACTTCAGAATGGTCTGGTAACCTCTAAGCTAAGGACAACTTTTGGAATGTAGCCGCCTGTCACAACTGTCTAATGTGTGTATTTGGACCTTCATAGATTACCCTAAGACCAAACTAAATGCAGAAAAATCTGTTTCTGAAAAGCAATCAAGATGGAGACCAGAAACAGAACCTGTCATTCCTTCAGACAAATGTCTGACAGTGTTAGAGGGTCATTAGCCACCTACTCTACCTTTCTCGAGCCCCACGAATCTGGGGCTTTTTTACACCCAGCTGGTTTTTTTTTTTAAGATTTATTTTTTATTTTATTTTTAAAAAATTTTTATTATACCACCATGAGACATAATGGTTCTTGGTAATACAGTATCCCAGCACCGACCCCTCCACCAGTGCCCCATTTCCACCACCAATGTACCCCATCCCCTCCCGCCCACCCCAGGCTGCCTCAATAGCAGGTAGCCCCATTTCCTCTCTCTCTCTCTCTGTCTCTGCATCTCTCTCCCTCTTCTTTTTACACATTGTGGCTAGCCCTGAGATATTTAGAGTTTATCACTTAAGTCTCTTTTACACCCAGCTTTTTACACCTAGTATCTTTAAAATTTTATTTTAAAGATAAAATTACTTTTTATTTCAGCATTTCACAGGGGCAAAAGAAGAAAGGTCTAGCTATTTTAATACTTGTTTTTATATAGTATCAATTCACCCACTATTAAGAAAAAGGTGGGGCTGAAACACTGAAGATAATCACTAACTCAGTTTTATTGAAAGTATTTAGCTGATTATTTTGATTAGTATGAACACTCATTATGTGTGTTTTCCATGTGCACTTTAGGGAACTCCAGTAAATAAGGATGCTACTCTGCTTCATTAGAGGCAAGCCCTCATCCTGTTTGGTTTTTAAATGTGCTTACATTCCTCAAGCTAGCATACATAGTCTTATTTGAATCTACGCTATTTTTTTTTCCAGAGAAGGAATGTCAGGACTTCTAAACTCTTGTAGATTATCTTATTTTTTTCAAAACATTTGTTGTGACGAAGAAGCATATACAATATTGGAAGAAAGACCACTTAACTGCAAAGATCTAAAAAGCAGAAGATTCCACATGGTAGGTAGCTTTTTAGAAAAAAGAGTACTTTCTTCCTTTGACCTCAAGGCAAACCACTTATCTACCAAGAAGCACACTGTACTTCTTTGCTAAAAAGCATTCCTTATTTGAAGAACCTGGGGTCTTTGATTCAATCTTATAATTAAGAAAGACTTTCAATATATCTGTGCAATCCGAAAAGTTCACTCACATTCAAAGTATCTACAGAACTAAACTGCCGTCAATTTACGAAGTTTTCTCAAAGTAAAACTGAAATAAAATACTCTTGATAGGAATGAAGTACGTCTCATTTTTCTATATTCTACTGGAGGATAAAATTTTTAAGTAATGGAACAAGAATAAACAAAACTTATTTATTCATTTTTCATAACAATCCAGCATACATTACTTCAAAGCAGAGATTTACAATATATAATCAAAACACTGAGTGATGAGTCAGTGAAAATGATTAAATATGCCAAGGTCTTAATTATAATATTACTTTACATTACTTTACATGTGTATAAAACATTTCAGTTTGCAAAGCACTTACATCCATATACTCATCTGACTCCCTATGTCTTTCAATTTAAGTTCAACATATACTAAATGTGAGTACATCTGGATAGGAGAATTCAAAGGAATAAGAATATGGAATCTGGAGCCAGAGAGACAGTACAGGGGTTAAGGTGCTTGTCTTGTTCATTGCCAATGCTGGGTCAATCCACAGCGCCACATATGGATACGGGTCCCCTTCCTCCCACCCTCACCTCATCATTACTCTAGGAGTGATTCCTGAGCAGAGCCAGGAATAACTCCTACACACTGCTCGTATGGTCTAGCAAGGAAGGATAGAAGGAAGGAATCCGGGGCCAGATATAGAGCTCAATCGACTAAAGCACATGCTTACATGCAGGAGGTCTGAGTTTGATCCCTGAAACCCATACAGCACAGTTGGGGACCCCTGAGTACTGAGTCAAAAGTAGCCCCTGAGCATTGCCAGGTATAAGCCAAAAACCAAAAAATGAGAAAATTTTATGTATGTGATTTTATATATATATATATATAATACAATATATATTGTATAATATACATATATTGTGCATGTGTGTATATATATATATACATATATATGAAATATATACATCATAGACCCTGAGTCAGGGCGAGAACTCAAAGTGTTTGAGCACAAGCCCTGCAAGCCAAAGCTGCAGGTTGATCCCTTACTGTGCATCTAAACACTGCTGGGTGTTACCCCATCCCTCAACAACAAAAGCAAACAGAATCTGAAGCCAACTTGACAGTGTGATTCTGCATGCATCACTCAACTCCAGTAAATAGGGATGCTACTCTGCTTCACTAGAGGCAATCCCTCATCCTGTTTGGTTGAGAGAGAGAGAGAGAGAGAGAGAGAGAGAGAGAGAGAGAGAGAGAGAGAGAGAGAAGAGGCAAAGTGACTGCCATAGAGGCAGACTGGGGAAGCAGGGTGGGAATCAGGGGACACTGGTGGTGGGAAATGGGCACTGGAGGAGGGATGAGTGCGGGAACACTGTGCCTGAAACCTAATCATGAACAGTTTTGTAATTGTGTATCTCACAGTGGTATAGTAAAATTTCAAAAAGCTCTTAAAAAATTCTTTCCCATTAAAAATTTCAGAATCTGAAAACATTTATAAGGCCATATTTGAATCTACATTTATATAGACACATTTTTGCATTTTTTTGAAGAGCTACTCCCAGATGTACCAGGGAACAGAGGCTGCGCCAATGGTATGCAAGGAACAGAGACAGGCTTCCTCATATAAAGCAAGCACTCAGCCCACTGAGTTATATCTCTAGACTTATATATACATTTTAAGTTAAACTGATTATTAAAAAAATCAAATGGTTCACTCTGAGAACAGAACTTTAAAGAACAGTTACCTCTGTTACTCTGTCTGAAAAACCAAACTTGTTAATTTTGTCAAAGATACATAAAACAAGCAACAAAGCTATCATATCAGGTTGGTTATGATGATTATTACTTTAATTATTTTTCAGATAAAAATTTAGAAGGACATATGCTATGATGATGATAACTATTAGTTTCCAATTTTTTTTCTTTCAATGTCAAAAGTAGTGTGATACAACATTTCATTAATTTAAAACGTAATTTCAAAGTTTATAAAGGATTGAACATAGCATTGCTAGAAGATACACTTAGGATTCTAGAAAATAATAGATGCCTAGCCAAAAAACTACCCTATTTTTTCAGGCATGGTTTAGGTGTCTTTTCTCAGACATTGTTCAATATTTTTTTCCCTTTACTGATTTAGGTGACTGTGATAACATCTTCCACAGTACCTAAAAAATATAGCAGTGGTGTGTAAATTTATGAGCTAAAATGCAAAACTGCACTGGATGTTGAAATTAGAGTATTAAATCATTTAGGATACTCAAATGCATTTTTAGCTAAGTATCTACAATATATTTTCCATATATTTCAATTCAACCATCATTAATCTTTTCATAGAAGTAAACTAATGTGATATCATGATCACCTCTTCATCCTCAAATATGCCAAATCACTCATTAAAAAATTAACTTGAACAAAACACTCCTCCAACCCAGGTTATAGATTTCATCTTTGAGTAATGAAGAAAGTTGGTGATCAGTGATGCCAAGCCTTCTTTTATGCCAGCCCATGTGAGGAACTGAGTTTACAGCAACAGTGTCTGAAAATGTCCCACAAGTGCCTATGATACATTAGCCTAGAGATTTCCCTGTTCTTCATTCCCTTCACTCCCTTGGGAGTCCTCTGAGATTATGCAGTGAGAGTCTGTCACTTTAGGTAGAGCAAAATCACAATCCAATGACTGAGAAGATATCTCACAACTTCGGCTTAACTACACGTTTTTAAAGTCAAAATATTAACATACTTAATTTGTTGGAATGTGCAAGATTGAGAAACAATTCGTCTAAGAGTGATGTCAAAAAAAACATTGTAACTGTTCAGGGGGGCAAACTGCATACCTTATCTGAAACTGACTTCTTACTAAGGTCAAGAAGGAAAAGTAGGGAATCAAACAAAGTAACAACTGTAGTATAATGGAGGTCTTATCCATCTGATTAATAAAATGATTTGTGCACTCCAAATTTTCTGATAATAGAAAAAAGACAAATATTGCTACACAGAGATGAGATATTTGTGATTTCCAATTTTTTCCCAAAAAGTTAATTTGTTATAGACCTGTTATAAATTCCCTACTGTAAGGCAAGGTATTTATATCTCAGTGTCTCACATATATGAAAACCTGGCTTAAATCCCTGGCACCTCACAAAAGAAAAGAAAAAAAATCAATCCCATAAAAGTGGCTGTTTTTCTATCGTCATCAAGGAAATTGAAACAGTAATTAAAAGTTTGCTCAAACACAAAAGCCCAGGTCCAGATGGGTTCACTATCGAATTCTACCAAACCTTTAAGGAGGACCTACTGCCTGTCCTGTTCAAGCTCTTCCAGGAAATAGAAGAAACAGAAACACTCTCAAACAGCTTCTACGAGGTACACATCACCCTGATACCCAAAGCAGGGAGAGACAACACAAAGAAGGAAAATTACAGACCAATCTCCTTGATGAACACAGATGCTAAGATCTTCAACAAAATACTAGCAAACAGAATCCAAAGACTCATCAAAAAGATCATACATCATGACCAAGTAGGATTCATCCCGGGAATGCAAGGATGGTTCAACATTCGCAAATTAATCAACATAATACATCATATCAATAAGAGAAAAAAAACATATGATCCTATCAATAGATGCAGAAAAAGCATTTGACAAGATCCAGTACTCATTCATGATTAAAACCCTCCAGAAAATGGGAACTGAAGGAAGCTTCCTCAAGATAGTCAAAGCCATCTACCAAAAGCCCACAGTGAGTATCATTCTTAATGGGGAAAAATTGAAAGCCTTCCCCTTGATATCAGGAACACGACAAGGTTGCCCTCTCTCACCTCTTTTATTCAGTATAGTACTGGAAGTACTCGCCATAGCAATTAGAGAAGAAAAGGACATTAAGGGCATCCAGATAGGCAAGGAATAAATCAAACTATAATTATTTGCAGATGACATGATATTATACCTAGAGAACCCTAAACTCTCAACTCAAAAACTCTTAGAAACAATAGAGATGTATAGTAGAGTGGCAGGGTACAAAAAATCTATACAAAAGTCGGTGGCTTTCCTATACACAAATAACGAAAGAGAAGAAAGGGTTATTAAGAAATCGATTCCATTCACAACTGTACCACAGAAAATCAAATACCTAGGTATCAGCTTAACCAAGTGTGTAAAGGACCTATACAAAGAGAACTACAAGACACTGCTTCAAGAAATAAAAGAGGACAAGAGGAAATGGAAACACATTCCCTGCTCATGGATGGGGAGAATTAACATTGTCAAGATGGTAATATTCCCTAGAGCTTTGTACAGATTCAATGCGGTTCCTATAAGGATACCCATGACATTCTTCAAAGAAATTGACCAAACACTCCTGAAATTCGTATGGAATAATTAACCCCCAAGGATAGCTAAAGCAATGCTTGGGAAAAAGAAGATGGGAGGCATCACCTTTCCCAACCTCAAACTGTACTACAAAGCAGCAGTAATTAAAACAGCGTGGTACTGGAATAAAAACAGACCTGTGGATTTATGGAATAGAGTTGAGTATCCTGACACCCACCCTCAAAGACATGATCAGTTAATCTTTGATAAAGGTACAAAGAGTCCAAACTAGAGTAAAGAAAGCCTCTTCAACAAGTGGTGCTGGGAAAACTGGACAGCTACATGTAAAAAAATGAATTTGGACCTGTGTCTAACACCATGCACAAAAATCAGATCAAAATGGATTAAAGATCTCAATATCAGACCTGAATCCATAAAGTACATTGAAGAAAATATAGGGAAAAACCCTCCACGACAATGAAGCTAAAGACATCTTCAAAGGTGAAACACCATTAACAAAGCAACTAGAAGAAAAGATAAACATATGGGGCTGCATGAAACTAAAGAGCTTCTGCACCTCGAAAGAAACAGTGACCAAGATAGAAATACAGTCCACAGAATGGGAAAGAATATTCACTGAATACCCATCTGATAAGGGGTTAATATACAGTGGTACAGCTATATAAGAAGAAAACAGCCAACCCATAAAAAAAAAATGGGGTGAAGAGATGAACAGAAACTTTGACAAGGAAGAAATTCGAATGGCCAAATGGCGTATGAAAAAATGCTCATCATCACTAATCATCAGAGAGATGCAAATCAAAACAACAATGAGATATCACCTCACACCACAGAGATTGGCCCATATCCAAAAGGGTAAAAACAACAAGTGCTGGCGTGGATGTGGGGAAAAGGGGACTCTCATACATTGTTGGTGGGAATGTCGACTTGTACAACCTTTCTGGAAAACAATATGGACATTCCTCCAAAGACTAAAAATTGAGCTCCCTTTTGACCCAGCCATACCACTCCTGGGAATATACCCTGGGAAGCCAAAAACACACAGCAGAAACACAATCCGCACTTTTATTTTTATAGCAGCACTATTCACAATAGCCAGAACCCGGAAACAACCATTATGCTCGAAAACTGATGACTGGATAAAGAGACTGTGATACATCTACACAATGGAATACTACTCAGCTGTTAGGAAAAATGAAGTTATGAAATTTGCCTATAAATGGATGGACATGGAAAGGATCATGTTGAGTGAAATTAGTCAGAAGGAAAGAGAGAGACATAGAATGACTGCATTTATTTGCATGACATAAATATATCAGGTGGTCTTGCCAAAAGTGGAAATTACAGCAAACATGAGGGAGTCAGAGGTTAGGTAAGACAGAGAAGGGAACATGTGTGAATAAATGTCAAAATGGCTAATACCAACATAGAACTGAGCATCAAATACAGGCAAAAAAATGCACATGATGGCTTCCAAGTGTATGTAGTGCAACCCACAATGTGTAGAAGTAAGGGAGAGAGAGGGAGAGAGAAAAGAGATAAAGAACCTGCCATTTAGGCAGGCTAAGGGAGGGGGAGGGCATTGGGGACATTGGTGGTGGGAAATGGGCACTGGTGGAGGGCGGATGCTGGAACACTATGTGACTGAAACCTCCAAACATGAACAACATTGTAATTGTATATCTCACGGTGGTATAATAAAATGTTTAATTTTTTTAAAAAGTGGTTGTTTTTCTGTCTCCAAACACTATTTTATAAATGGATTAGAATAATTGCCACTGAAAATGAGGTTTGGGCATATGCCATATTAGCAAATACATTGACTCAGGCGATGACTGACAACTGCCCAATATGGATTTAAGTTGTGCCCATTTTCTTGAAATATTTGCTTTCTGTAGATAAATTCTAAAGTCATAGTACGTAAAAACAAGCCTTATGAAAACTTCTCACAAGTAGGAGGCAACCAATTAAAATTGGAAATTGCAAGTTGTTTAATTCAAATGTAAGTCATAATCTGCCATTAATAAAAATAAAAGGTATGGCAAAGATGCTAAGTGGGACATTAAAATAAGGCTTATCTAAAAGAAAAATGTATAATTGCATTATCTTCATAACCATAACCGTAAGTATTGATGGCCATGTTTTTTACAGTGATAAAACACTTCAAAATACACACAAAAACAGTAATATGTAGATTAAGTATTTGAGCCCAAAGAGAAATAAATGCCTGGGTCTAAAAGTTGTTGTCCTCTATACCACAAGTTGTTGTCCTCTATACCGGAGGTAAGTGAGAATACAATACAACACCGCTATCATGGCTCTACAGATTCCCAGCTGAAAAAGTTGATAAAATTCCTAGCCAGAGCCCAGAGTTAGTACAGCAGGTACAGAACTTGCCTTGTACATGGCCAACACCATTTTTCACCAGCACTCTATATGGTCCCCAGAACACAGCCAGGAGTGAACCTGAACAGACTCAGATGTCCTGAGCACACCTGGTGTGACTCAAAAACAAAAACAAATTCTCGGCCGGCATTACTGGACGCGAATGAGGGTGTTGGGGACATGCCCAGCGGTGCTACGACCTAATTTCTGGTTCAGTGCTGGAGGATCACCCCGGGCTTTCGGTGCTCAGGGTAACCATATAGGATGCTCGGGATGGAACCAGGTCGACCGCTGGAGCATCGCTATTCTGTCTCCTCAGCCCTCAGCATCAGTTCTTGGGTGAGAAATCGGTTTTGAAAATATGCTGCTCTTTGTGAGGTTTTAACTTGCTTAAGGCACTCCCCATTAAAAAAAATCTGCAACATAAATGTCATTGAAGAAACGTAAACTACAATGTCAGTGAACAGACCAATTACCCAATAAGGAATCAAAGTGCATAAAAAAGAAAAAGCCCCAAACCCACCTTTGCAAGACACTGACTTTTCGGTCAGCAGCAATATTTATTCCAAAAACGACAAGCCCTTAAAGACTTGGGATGGATAAAGAAGTGAGTGAATAGCTGCATCATTTACCCCCTCATTCTAAGCTCAAGTGCCAAAGCATGGAGCAATTACTAATTGGGCAGTTTCTATTGGGTCTCGAACTTTACATCTAAGTTTACCATGGAGGGGAGAAGAAAAAAATAAAACCTGTTTGGCTTGAATCACCGTGAATCACAGCCAGGAGGTCATCTTGTGTATCAGTAACTATGTTTTCACTACAGCGATGTGACCTGAAGTGGCAGCAGCAGAGGCACGAAAATAGAAGGGGCAGAAGGTTCGTCCTGGCTTTTCTGCCCGCGACGGGCATTTGCAGCCCATTCGGGCAACTGAGCAAGAACCAAGCCCTGTGGCGAGGAGAGCCAAGCCGCCAGCTGGGAGGAGAAAGGCTGCAGGCCCACCACACCTTCCTCGCTCCCGGGGAGCCCTGGGAAGCAAGAACATAAAAGGCAGCGGGCTGGAGAATCTGGAGAATCGGCGTCGGGAAAACACAGCATGACAGAGCCAAAACTAGCCCAGGGTCGGGCAGAATCCAGCGGGGGCCGTGATTTCGGGAAGGTCTGGAAGCGCGAGCAGCTGCCCGGCCCGGGAGTCCCAGCGCAGCTCGAGGCGCTAGCGCGCAGCTGGTCCCCCTGCCTCGGCGCACCTCCGGCCACCGGGCACCTGCCCCCCTGCCCACCTCACCTGTCCGCTGCCCGTTGGCCCGGCCGGCGCCCTGGACCCCTGGGGCCCGGCCGCCCCCTTTCCCCATTCTCCGCCCTTGCAAGCGCTTCTCTCGCGACCACCGCCCGGGTCCCAGTGGGCAGGGGGGTCGAAGCCCGTCCCGCCTCCCCGGGCCTGGCCCCGGCACTCACTTTCTGGATCCGCTTCAGCGCCATGGGTCAGGGAGGGCGGCGGGGACAGCGGCCGGCGGGGCTGCGGGGCTGCGGGGCTAGGCTGGTGCGGTCGTGGCGGACTCTGCTCGCTGGCGGCTCGGCTGGCTCAGCCCGGTGGGTGCCCGGCTCGCCGCTCGCTGGCTCGCTCCGGGCGCTGGTAGCCGTGTGTGCGCCCGAGCGCGAGTGTGCGCGAGTGTGCGGGCGGGGACGCCGGCGAGACTCTTTTGTTTCCGCTTTTGCTTCTGGGAAGGAGCCTGCGCCCTCCCTGCCCGCGCCCCGCCCGCCTGGCACACTGGGAAGTGTAGTTCCAGCCTGCTCCTCGGCCTCCAGCTTAGGGGGCGCGGGAGGTTGCCCACGGGTGACCGTCACCTGACCATGAGGGCTTAGAACGGCCGGGGTCCGGAGCTCATCTCTGCGCCTTGGTTTTGCTGGAATTACTGGAGCTGGAGTTTCCAAACTGGGAAATGAAGCTGACACATTTCTTGATGAAGAATTTTTTCCTCTTCCCAGTCTCGCCTCAGATATGAATTGCTTTGATTTCTCATAGTACACAGATTCACACCCGCTGCGGTTCCCCCCTCCCCCGCTCTGTTCTTTTCCTAAAGCTTCCTCTATTCAATGTAATCCCACATATCTGCTCTTCTTTACCATTCTGGGTTTCTGAGTTTTAATCTCACCTTTAGTTTCTTCCCTTCCCTAAATTCTTACCTGCTAGATACAATCTGCTCACACACCTCACTCCTTCAACTCCTGTGAACTTGAGTACTCATTAAAACTTGGCTTCTGACCCGATGGGATTGTGCAGAGTAAGGTGCTTGCCTGACATGCCCCGGACCCAGATTCAATCCCCAGAAGCCTATGTCCTGCCTGAACCCCTCCAGGAGTGATTCCTGAGTACAGAGCCAGGAATAAGTCTTGAGCACTGCTGGCCGTTCCCCATCCCACCCCACCCTTCCCTTCCACACCAAAAAAACAACCAAAAACAAAACCACTTCTGCCTCCAACAAAAGCAGCATATGTTTCCACTAAGCGCAAGCTTTTAATTACCAAGCCCAATTCACTCCGATGCTCCTGATGTTTTGGAACCACTTGACTGCAAAGCAAAGGTCACCCTTTTGCTTTTCTTGCTTCTGGAAGAAAGTGTTCATCTCCTCTGGTTCATACATTAGCTGAGTCTGCTCTGATTTTCCTTTTTCTGTAATTGGTTCATTTTCTCAGGTGTTGTAGTGCTTAGAGAAGTGATTCTCTCAACCTTTCTCCAACCACAGGCTCCCTCCAAACTAATTCACTTGCACTCCCTGACCAAAGGATTGGGTCTCTAATCTTGTGCCTTAGTCTTTCATTTACCAGATTTTCACCTGTGGCCCCTTAGGAAAATCCTGGAGACCCACGTGAGCGTGGGGGGGGGGGGGGGGGGGACGGCATATCCCCAATGGTTGAGAATCACTATTTGGCTTAGACAGCTCCTATCAATATCTTTCCAGAAGCTGCTGAGCTGAACCCTGGTATGCTGGAAGACTGTCACATGTGGTGGGACAGGCAAGGGCTTTGCAGACTAACCAGCATGGAACCTAAGCACTGTCCCCTATGTTTCCTTGGCTGGAACACTTAAGCTTCCTAAGATTTCGTTTCGTCCATCAATAGAGTTCATGTATTGTAGGACTGAGTTCAGCCAAATTCAATCTACATGACATTTTGTTATTTTATAAATATAATTTTACATTTATTTATATAAAATGTTCCTCTGTTGTAAGGGGTTGACAGTTTTTTTTTTCTTCTTCGGTCACAACTGGCGATGCTCAGGGATTGCTCCTGGCTGTTCACTCAGAAATTACTCATGGCAGTGTTCAGGGATCCATATGGGATGCCGAAGATCGAACCTGGGTGGGCAGCGTGTAAGCAAATGCCCTATGTACTGTGCTATCGCTCCCGGCCCCAGAGGTGTTGACATTTGACAGTGGTCTCCAACCTCTCAGGCTTCAAAGGCTATTTTTCCTCCAGCGTGCACATCTCCAGACTGCATTTAGGAACTGGCACCTCCATGGGTGCTCCCTATGTAAAGTTAGCATTATATCCCCCCAACCAATACTATCCACCAGGGTTTTTTCTTCACTTCATTGCTCTCTGACACTCAAAACTGGGCTTTCAGAACAGAGATTTCCTTTCCCATCCTGACTTCTTTCATTTGACAGTTTCATGTGACATTACCTGCTTACATAGATCATTTCACCCAGTTTGGTTTCCAACAACTGACATTAACCAATTCCCCATATGACATCCCACTCAGTCAGCTCATATATCCAGACCCTCCCCATCCAGGACAGATCCCTCACCAGGCCTCATAGACTCCTGACAACTTCCAACGCGGCTGTCCCACAAGGGATGCCCCCTTCACTTCCCTTAGCTCTGCTAGTCCTGTGCTGAGCTGTTCTTCTCTGCAATCAGTGCTCTAACCTGAATTCCAGATCCCCTGGTTTGATGCCTTCCATGACAATGCCTTCCATGTGCTTAGACTCTTATACCTTACTATAAGCATCTTTTCTTTTGCAGTCACCCTCTACATTCATTTTCTATTATTGAGTAAAAAGATCTTCACAATTGCAGCAGTTTAAAACAACACATCCTAATTGTAGTTTCTGCAGATCTGAAATCAACACATGTCACAGATGGGTTCAGATGAGCTCTTGCCTTAGGAGGGTCTTAAAAGTCTGTCAAATAACTAGAGAATGGGTCTTAGGTATGCAGTGAGTTTGTGTCACCCCAAAATGAACTTCCGTTAAGAATCTCAGAAGGTGACCTCCTTATTTAGATTTAGAATCATTGCAGATATAATTCACTAAATAAAAATCAAGTTAAATCATCCTGGATATAAAATCAAGCTTGGATAGGTCTCAACTTTAATAACTGATATCTTTGAAAATCAAAGGCAAGGAAGATTTGGACTCAGGGGAGACTGTCAGAGAAATGTGTGTGACAATGGCATCCAAGATGGGAGTTGAACTATGACAAGCCCAGTAAAGCTAAGAATCATTGGCTCTCACCATAAGCTGAGAGAGGGGCACAAGAAACTTTCTCCTTTAGAAACGTCAGAAGGAATTAACCCAGCCAACACCTTGATCTTAGATGCCTAGACTCCAGAACTTTAAATATATAATCTGCCACTTGTCACTTGTCTTCCTGATGTTCATTGATTTACTCGGGGCAGGTGCCAGGAATCAGGTTCACTATTGTTAGTTTTTGGCATATCAAATACACCATAGGTAAATTCCCAGGTTCTGCCATGGCTCTGGGTTCATCCCAGGGGACCCAGACTTTTCTATGTCAGACCATAAACCATCCAGGGCCCACAGGGGCAGAGCCCTGGGTGTAGAAAAAGCCTGTCTCCTTTCTGCCACCTGCCAATGAAGCTGGGCACTGTAAACACACCAGCAACAACACAAAGGGCAGAAATATATAATATATAAAATATATTGAATATATAAATATATATTATATATTATACATTTTGTGTGGTTTTAAGCAAACCATTTGTAATACTTCGTTGGTGACCCTAGGAAACTAAAGCAAGGGCATATTAGAATTCCATGGACCACATTCTTTTTTCTTAAATTTTTTATTATACCACTGTGAGACATACAATTACAAAGGTGTTCATAATTGGTTCTTGGTAATACAGTATTCCAGCACCCATCCCTCTACCAGTGCCCCATTTCCATCACCAATGTACCCCCACCCCTCCCGCCCACCCCCAGGCTGCCTCAATAGCAGGTACCCCCGTTTCCTCTCTTTCTCTCTCTTCTCTCTCTCTCTCTCTCTGCATCTCTCTCCCTCTTCTTTTACACATTGTGGCTAGCCCTGCAGATATTTAGAGTTTATCACTTAAGTCTCTTTGTGTATTCAATGGTGAGTTTTAATCTGCCATTACCATTTCCCACACTTAGTAAAATACTGGTATCTATTTATATCTTATTAATGAATGCAGTCATTCTATATCTGTCCTTTTCCTTCTGACTAATTTCACTCAGCATGATAGTCTCCGTGTCCATCCATTTGCAGGTAAATTTCATAATTTCATCTTTTCTGACAGCTGCATAGTATTCCATAGTGTAGATGAACCACGGTTTCTTTAGCCAGTCCTCTGTTCTCGGGCATTTAGGTTGTTTCCAGATTCTAGCTATAGTGAATAGTGCAGAGATGAATAAAGAAGTACAGATAGTGTTTCTGCTATGTGTTTTTCGGTCTCTCGGGTATAATCCCAGAAGTGCTATTGCTGGATCAAGTGGGAACTCAATATCTAGTTTTCGGAGGAATGCGCATATTGTTTTCAAAAGGGCTGGACCAGTCGGCACTCCCACCAACAGTGGATGAGAGTTCATTTTTCCCCACATCCACGCCAGTACTGGTTGTTCTTGCTGTTTTGGATGTGTGCCAGTCTCTGTGGTGTGAGATGGTACCTCATTGTTGTTTTGATTTACATCTCCCTGATGATTAAAGATGAAGGGCACTTTTTTCATATGCCTTCTGGCCATTCAAATTTTTCTTTTTTGGAAGCTTCTGTTCATTTCTTCTCCCCATTTTTTAATGGGGTTGGCTGTTTTTTTCTTGTGAAGTGCTACCAGTGCCTGATATATCCTGGATATTAACCCCTTATCAGATAGGTATTGGGTGAATATTCTTTCCCACTCTGTGGATTGTCTTTGTATCTTGGTCACCGTTTCTTTTGAGGTGCAGAAGATTTTCAATTTTATATAATCCCATTTGTTTATCTTTGCTTCCATTTGCCTGGTCAGTGGTATGTCGTCTTTAAAGATACTTTTAGTTTCGATGTCGTAGAGCGCGTCTTTCCTATGTTTTCTTCAATGTACCTTATAGATTCATGTCTGATGTTGAGATCTATAATCCTTTTGATCTGACTTTTGTGCAGAGGAGGAGGTCGAAGTTCATTTTTTTTACATGTAGCTGCCCAGTTTTCCCAGCACCATTTGTTGAAGAGGCTTTCTTTGCTCCACTTAATATTTTTTTGCTCCTTTATCAAAGATTAAGTGGTTGTATATTTGATTGTGTGTTTCAGGATATTCAGTTCTATTTAATATGTCTACGATTCTGTTTCTATATCAATACCACATTGTCTTAATTACAACTGCTCTGTAGTAGAGCTTGAGGTTGGGGAAAGTGATACCTCCCATCTTCTTCATCACAAGGATTGCTTTAGCTATTCATGAGGGTTTATTATTCCATACAATTTTCAGTAGTGTTTGTTCAATTTCTTTGAAGAACATCATGGGTATCTTTAGAGGGACCGCATTGAATCTGTATAAAGCTCTAGGGAGTATTACCATTTTAATAATGTTAATCGTTCCAATCCATGAGCAGGGAATGTGTATCCATTTCCTCAGGTCCTCTTTTTATTTCATGAAGTAATGTTTTGTAGTTTTCTTTGTAGAGATCCTTTACATTCTTTTTTTTTAAATTTTTTTGGGTCACACCCGGTAATGCTCAGGGGTTTCTCCTGGCTCTGCACTCAGGAATCACTCCTGGCAGTGCTCGGGGGACCATATGGGATGCCGAGGATAGAACCTGGACTGGCATGGACTGGCTGCGTGCAGAAGGCAAACACCCTACTCACTGAGCTATCGCCTCCGTCAAACTGATTCATAGGTATTTGATTTTCTGCGGCACAATTGTGAATGAGATAGTTTCTTTAATGTCCCTTTCTTCTCTTTCACTATTTGCATATAGGAAGGCCATTGACTTTTGGATATTGATTTTATACCCTGCCACTCTACTATAGGAATGTATTATTTCTTTTCTTTTTTCCTTTCTTCTTTCTTTCTTTCTTTTTTTTTTTTTTTTTTTTTTTTGCTTTTTGGGTCACACCCGGCAATGCTCAGGGGTTTCTCCTGGCTCTGCACTCAGGACTTACTCCTGGCGGTGCTCGGGGAACCATATGGAATGCCAGGGATCGAACCCGAGGCCGGCATGGGCCAGCTGCGTGCAAGGCAAACACCCTACCCGCTGGGCTATCGCTCCAGCCCAGGAATCGTATTATTTCTAAGAGCCTCTTGGTAGAGAGTTTCAGGTTTTCTAGGTGTAATATGTCATCTTCAAATAGTGACAACTTGGCTTCTTCCCTTCCTATCAGGATGCCCTTAATGTCTTTTTTTTCCCCCCCTGATTGCTATGGAAAGTACTTCCAGTACTACGTGGACATCACAACAGAAACCACAGAAATTCAAAAGATTATCAGAGATTACTATGAGAGCCTGTATGCCACAAAACAAGAGAACCTAGAAGAAATGGACAAATTCCTGAATTCCTATAGCCTCCCAAGTCTGCAACAAGAAGATTTGGAATATCCCAACAAACCTATCTCCATTGAGGAGATGGAATCAGTAATCTAAAGTCTCCCCAAACACAAAAAGCCCAGGTCCAGATGGATTCACCAGTGAATTCTACAAAACCTTTAAAGAGGACCTACTCCCAACTCTTTTCAAGTTCTTCCAACAAATTGAAGAAACAGAAACACTCCCAAATAGCTTTTTACGAGGCACTTATCAACCTGATACAAAGCAGACAGAGATATCACAAAAAAGGAAAACTACAGACCAATCTCCCCAGATGAACACAGATGGTAAGATCTTCAACAAAATACTAGCAAATAGAATCCAAAGAGTCATCAAAAAGATTATACACCATGACCAAGTGGGATACATCCCGGGAATGCAAAGATGGTTCAACATCCGCAAGTCAATCAACATAATGCATCATAGCAACAAAAAGAAAAACAAAAACCATATGATCATATCAATGGATGCAGAGAAGGCATTTGACAAGATTCAACACCCGTTCATGATAAAAGTTCTCTGTAAAATGGGGATTGAAGGAACCTTCCTCAAAATAATCCAGGCCATCTACTAAAAGCCCACAGTGAGCATCATTCTTAATGGGGAAAAACTGAAAGCCTTCCACTTAAGATCAGGGACAAGACAAGGCTGCCCACTCTCAGCACATTCTTCTTATCCCATCCTTATGAACATCCTCGCTTTAGTTGAGTT
The DNA here is from genome assembly GCA_021461705.1 of Cryptotis parvus. Lineage (NCBI taxonomy): Eukaryota > Metazoa > Chordata > Mammalia > Eulipotyphla > Soricidae > Cryptotis > Cryptotis parvus. Next base: position 2,657 of record JAJIBD010005155.1, on the reverse strand, counting down.
TCATTATCACACTCTGTGCTCCTGTTTCTCTCCCAACTCTGGTATAAACACCTACCTTATCGACCTAAGCAATTGACTAATAGGTCTGAATAATGAAGAAAGGAAAGAATGAAATAGTGGAGGGAAAACAAAAAATGCGGGAAACTCCAATAAGTTTGTAAACTTGTTTAAATTTATTTTGGAGAGTCACTCTCAGCAATACTTAAGGGGTTCTCCTAACTCTGTGCTCACTGTTTCTCCCAGTGGTGCTCCAGGGATCATTCAGTCCCAAAGACCTTACCCAGGTCTCTTACATGCGAACATGCACTCAGCCCTTTGAGCCATCTCTTTGGTCCAATAGGTATCATTTTCACCCTCCACCTCTCCTTTCGCCTCCTCCTTTCTTTTGCTAGGGATAAACCATGCACCCTAAATTTAATGTTAACATATAATTTCATGTAAAATATAATAATTTATAATGGCATTTCTCCTGCTATTACTGCTACTGTACGATATATCATACATATAAACATATAAATCCCACAATACATGTTATAATTCTGCAATAAAGGTTCACAAGAAAGTGTTTGTCTTAAGATTTTGGTACTCTTTATTCCTTCATGTAGATATGAACCTTTCTTTGTCTCCTTTCCTTCTGTTCTTATTTTCTCTCCTTTCTCTTTCTCTTTCTTTTCTTTCTTCTAAAAGTCAGTGTTCAACTGGACTGAATTTTCTTCTGGATATATATGTCCTCTCCTAAACTCCACAAGGTTTTAATCAGAATTCAGTTACTTTTGGCTGTCAGACAAAGATTCACCACCATCACGACAACCCTTTTCATTTCTGCTTGTCAGTCTGGTATTGTGCTTATTTCCAAGAGATTATTCTTCAGGTTCTAGCCATGTGCTCTCCACAACCATTTTCACCAAAGGCAGCAGGAAAATCTACTTTTCTCTAATCTGCTATATCATAGACACTTGATCACTTGATCACTTGAATCCTGTTATACATCGACATGCTCGAGCGGGCGCCAGTAAAATTTCCATTGACCCTATCACATGCCAATGTAGCCCAATGGCATCTGGTTGATTCAGGAATATGAAGAGCCTCAAACCGTTCCTTCAGGGTCCTGACAAGGAAGTCTGACCATCTTGTAGGTGGCGGCCACATGATTTTTCGACATCCCGTGGGACCCAGTCGGTAATGGCTCTAGTCCAGGGGTTGTCTCCAAATCGCATTACATGTCCAGCCCATCTGATTTTCCATGCCTTGGCAAACGAGACAGCATCCCTGTTCTGGAATAGTGACGGGGGTCAGAACTACGGATTCCTTCTCTCACTTGAGTGTGTGATATTCCAAGTATAGCTCTTTTGATTCCTCTCTGGGAGACCCGAATAGCATTCTCATCCTGCTTTCATAGGGCCCAGGTCTCTGTGGCATATGTTAATGCAGGGAGAACAGTGGAGTCAAAGAGATGTGCCCGGAGCTGGAGTTTCTTTTGTCCTTTTAGCTATTTCTTCGATGCCTTTGAAGGCATTCATGGCACTCTCTTCCTCCTGCACAGCTCAGGTTTTAGGTCGTTCATCATGTTGACTTTTTCACCTAGGTACACATAACTGCTGCATTCAGAGATGTCTATTCCATTGACAGTGAATGGGGCCTCTGGAACTAGTTCATTTTTCATAAACATAGTTTTCTTTTAGATTCAGCTGTAGACCTATCTTTCCACATTCTCGGTTGAAGTAAGCCAGCATTTGTGCCACTTGGCTAATGCTTGGTGTTATTAGAATGATGTCATCAGCAAAGTGGAGGTGGTGTAGTTGGCGACCATCTATCTTCACTCCCATTCCTTCCCATTCTAATTGTTGCATGATGTTCTCGAGGCTGGCGCTGAAGAGTTTTGGTAAAATGTTATCACCCTGTCGAACCCCTCTTTTGATATCAATGATCACTTCCTTGTAGATCGTGAGATCCTGATGGTGAATCCGTAATACAGCTCACGAAGGATCTTGATGTATTGGGTTTGAACACCCTGTTTGACTAGGGCTTCAATGACCGCTTCAGTCTCCACAGAATCAAAGGCTTTCTTTAAATCAATGAACGTGAGACAGAGCGGCATCTTGTACTCCCTACAAACCTCAATGAGCTTGGTTACCGTGTGGATATGGTCGATTGTGCTGAATCCTTTCCGGAAGCCAGCTTGCTCGCATGGTTGTCCTTCATCTAGTGTTCTGCTAATCCTGTTCAGGATGACTCGTGTAAGCAGCTTGTAGATGACGGACAACAGGCAGATGGGGCGATAGTTGCTGATGTCGTGAATGTCTCCCTTCTTGAACAGTAGAACTGTCCTGCTGGTTTTCCATTGGGAGGGCAGCTTGCATTCCGACAGATAGCATGTGAAGAGCCAAGCTAGTGTATTGATGAGTACTGACGGCAGATTCTTTCAGGTGTTCAGGTCTGACTTTGTCTGGGCCTGGTGCTGTTCCCTTCTTTACCGACGAGATGGCATGTCAGATTTCATATGGGAGAATGTTGGGAATGACATATCCATCCTGTGGAATTTGGTATGTGGGCAGGTGGACGTGGCTATCAAAGAGATCTGAGTAGAAGTCATGGATAATCTCCATTGCCTTTCGGGAAGATGTGATAGATCCATCAGGGTGTCGGAGGGCAGTCAT
>JAJIBD010005154.1:0-57578 GCA_021461705.1 Cryptotis parvus | reverse complement strand
AAAGAGTGAAAACTGCTCAGTCTGAAGAACAATCGGGTGTGGAATGGAAGTTTCTGATGAGCATTGAGTTATGTGAGCGTGAGAGCGCTCTCGGCTCCAGAGACAACTGTGGTGACCACGGCCTTCAGCACCTTGCCAGGGAAGCCTTGTCATAGCTGCCTCCGCCTCCCGGCTGTAGTTGGTCCTGCTCAATGACACTCACCCTGAGAGCTGCTGGAGCAACCAGAGACACCCACCCCCTGCCCCAGTCTCTGTCACTGGGGGCAGTTTCCTTCTGCACTGCCCAGCTGCTCTCTTAGGGATCAGAACACTTTTGCTGATTTCTTTGGCCTTATTTCTCTCCTTTGAGGACAGTTCTTCTTCATGCTGTTGTGCTGTGAGGCGTAACCAGAAAGCGTTACTGGTTACCTGTCGCTCTTCCCTCTTGCTTCCTGTTCAGAATTGCATCTGCTCTCTCCTACCTGCGTTTTTGTTTTTAACATCCAGTAAGTGCCATTTGCCTAAGGCAGAGGGTGGTTTTCTGTTGTTGTTTTTGGATTTTGGGTTGTTTGTTTTATTTAAAAGACTCCACAAATAATTCTGGGAAATAAAGTGATTGACTCTCCTGACTTGTTTTGGATGCTCCAGGCTTTGCTCTGCATACAGCATTGCCGCCTTCTATGGACGGCGTGGAAGGAGGTCGTCCTGCAAGTCTGATGGCCGGAGGGAAGGTCACTCTAGCACTGTGTGTCTGATGGCGGAAAGGAAGGTCACTCCAGCACTGTGTGTCTGATGGCGGGAAGGAAGGTCACTCCAGCACTGTGTGTCTGATGGCGGGAAGGAAGGTCACTCTAGCACTGTGTGTCTGATGGCCGGAAGGAAGGTCACTCTAGCACTGTGTGTCTGATGGCGGAAAGGAAGGTCACTCCAGCACTGTGTGTCTGATGGCTGGAAGGAAGGTCACTCTAGCACTGTGTGTCTGATGGTGGAAAGGAAGGTCACTCCAGCACTGTGTGTCTGATGGCGGGAAGGAAGGTCACTCCAGCACTGTGTGTCCGTAGTATGAAAGAAAGTCACTCCAGCACTGTGTGTCTGATGGAGGAAGGAAGGTCACTCCAGCTGTGTGTGTGTCTGTTGCATGAAGGAAGGTCACTCCAGCACTGTGTGTCTGATGGAGGAAGATCTCTCCAGCACTGTGTGTCTGTAGCATGAAGGAAGGTCACTACAGCACTGCGTGTCTGATGGCGGAAAGGAAGGTCACTCCAGCTGTGTGTGTCTGTTGCATGAAGGAAGGTCACTCCAACACTGTGTGTCTGATGGAGGAAGGAAGGTCTCATCGTCTGCACAACCCTGTATTCAGTAGCAGCATTTGCATCACCAGCTAGCACAGCATTCAGTGGCCAGAAAGCCTAAACATTGCTTTCACATGTTCTTTCAGTGAATCAGAACCTAAGACCTCTTCGCTTTGAGATTCTGGTGCTGTATGTCTTCCAGATTTCCTCTGGGGCTGTTTTCATCTTACTGAAGCAGAATATCACCTTTTCAGCTATTCACTATCCAGCTATACAGCACCTCCACCCCCCCCCTACCCTCCCCAACCTTCCCTCCATCCCCGCTTCCTCATACACACACCAGCATCTGCGAAGCTGCTTTCCTGGGAGCCAAGAGGCAGCCATGGTGTCACTCAGAGTTGAGTTTCAGCAATCACACTCTCATCCCATGGTCTCCTATGAGTTACATGTCAGCGCTGGTTGATAGAGAGAAGAGGACTGCACATGAACATGGATATAAAGGGGGGTGCAGCTAAGAAGGGGATACTGACCACACACCCTAAAACTCTGTTGTTTCACTGCCTCTTTATTCCAGAAACAAAAAGGCCACAAAGGAGAGATATGGAGGGAAAGCACAGGAAGTGTGGTCAGGAGCTAGCATAAGGCAAGGGCAGAGACCTTGATCTCTTGATCTCTTGTGTGGCAGAGAAGGGAAAGGTGTATGTCTAAACCACAAGCCCTGATACTGCCGTAAGCATGGACCCAAACTACAATTACGTTTAAAAACATGCGCCAGAAGGATTGAACAGTGGGTAGGGCATTTGCCTTGCACACGGCTGACCTGGGTGCAGTCCCCAGCATATGGTTCCCCTGGGGCAGCACCAGGAGTAATTCCTTTTTTTTTTTTTTGCTTTTTGGTCACACCCGGTGATGCTCCAGGGTTACTCTTGGCTCTTCTGCTCAGGAATTACTCCTGGCTGTGCTCGGGGAATATATGGGATGCTGGGGATCTAACCAGGTTGGCTGCATGCAAGGCAAACGCCCCACCTGCTGTGCCCCAGGAGTAATTCCTGAGTGCAGAGCCAGAAGTAACCCCTGAGCATTGCCGAGCGTGACCCAAAAAGCCAAAAACAAAAAAACATATCTGTTGGGCTGGAGTGATAGTACAGCAGGTACAGCATTTGCCTGTCATGTAATCCACCCAGTTTCAATCCCCACCATCCCATAGGCTCCCCCCCCTCGGGGCACCACCAGGACTGATTCCTGAATGGAGAGCCAGGAGTAATCTCTGAGCATCACAGGGTATGATGCCCCGCCCCCAACAAAAAGAAAAGAAAAAACAAACCCATATCTTCTGAGAGTCAGGACAGGTATGGGAGAGAACCTGGGGTCAGTGGTGGAGGGCTGGGGGGACGAAGAGATGGAACTGGAGGTGGGAAGATTGTAAGCCGAACAACGTATAGGAAACAATGATATAAATCGTAGTGTCTAAGGTTTTTAAAAAAATTTTTTTTTTAAACAATACAAACTCTGTTGTGTTACCTTGGTCATTAAGGTAATTGTTTTTTCCCTCCATCGGGTACAAATCTCTGACTTGAGGAGCTTCCAAATCACAGATCCTACCTCAAAAAGCTTTCCATAGAGTTGCCCTGCTTTCAGGCCAGGTTGAGTTTAAATGCTATATTGAAGGATCCATGAACAAAACTCTTTAAGCCCCTATCCAGAAGATTCCCAAGGTGGCTGTCCCGTTTCTGTTTCACCAGTTATATCTGAGAGTTCCGGCTTCTCAACATTCTCCTGCAGGCTAAGGATTTCATTTTATTATTTAATGGTAGTTAAATATCATCTTATATCTAGGAATATGAGAGAGGCAATATTTCATTGTGGCTTTAAGATATCACCTTCATGACAAATGATACTGAAATTATTTCAGATGCAACTTGGCATTTGCAGATCTTTATTTGGAAAAGTTACTAGCCTGAGATATTTAGGCAGAATACTTGGATTCTCATAAAAATTGGTTATTTTTAGGGGCCAGAAGCGATAGCACAGTGGGGAGGGCATTTGCCTTTACTTGCTGCCTTCCCGGGTTCATGCCTGGTATCCCATATGGTCCCCGACGCCACCAGGAATAATTCCTGAGTGTAGAGCCAGGAGTATCCCCTGAATATTGCCAGTTGCGACCCACAAAGAAAAAAAGAAAAAAAAATTGGTTATTTTTCTCATTAGTATTGGCTTGTAAGTGTTCTTAATATATTATAGATAGAAATCCTTTCTGAGGTCTCCCTCACAGATGCATTCACTTGTATCACTTGTCTTTCCGTTGTACATTGATTCGCTCAAGTGGGCACCAGTAACATCTCCATATGTCCTATCACAAACAAGTGTAGCCCAAGGGCATCTGCTCACCTCCAGGAACAAGAGCCTCAAACCATTCCTTCAGGTCATAGGAATGAGGTCTATAATTGTTACTGGTTTTTGACATATGAAATTCAAAATGGGTAGCTTGCCAGGCTCTGCCATGTAGGTGGTACACTCTCAGTAGAGGGCTCACATCTCGTGCATTTACTGATGAATCTCAATGGGGAGAGACCATCTTTTCTGCGTGGCAGCAGAGCAGTCGCGCACTGGTGCAGCTGTTGTTCTGGAGTGTCGCTCTTCCAGGGTTGCTGGCTGTGGTGGTTGGGAGCTAGCAGCTACACCCGCTGACATGGAGGTGGAGGAATGGGAGGAGGAGCCCAAATCCTCCATCCAAGTCCAGCCAGAGTGCCCTCCCTCTTTCCCCCTGCCCTCCCCACCCCCGCACCTGTGAGCGAACCCTTGGAGCTATGTTGGACTCAGCCAGAGGCTGGCTGAACCATTTACTGCTCTCTGGAACACCATGGGCTGCTTCATGTGCATTAATCACTGTCTTCCCGTTCATCATCGATTTGCTCGAGCGGGCCCCAGTAACATCTCCATATGTCCTGTCTCATGCAGTAGAGCCCAAGGGCATCAGCTTGCTCCAGGAACATAAAGAGCAACAAACCATTCCATCAGGTCATGGGAATGAGGTCTATAATAGTTACTGGTATTTGGCATATCAAATACAACACGGGTAGCTTGCCAGGCTCTGCCGTGCAGGTAACATACTCTTGTAGTCATCTCTAAATCCAGCATTTATTGATGAACCGCTCAGCTGCAAGCGGCTGTGCGGAGCCAGGCTGTGATAGGCTGGTCTGCTGGGTGGAGTTCTGACGAGGCGGAAGTCCGGATGTGGAAAATGGAGGCCCTCATGGAGTGGGGGGGGGGGGCATCTGGCTTGTTGTGAGGCTCTGCTGGGGTGGCGGGCCAGGGCTAGAACCCGCCATCTCTCCCTGGTGCCTCGTGAGTGGCTTGGCACAGGGAGAGTCAGTAGCAGCTCTGCCCTATGTCTGTGAGTCTCTGGATCAGCATACCTCGGCCAGATTTAAAAAAGACTGCTGCAGGGTGGATCTCGATGAGCAAGGCTGTGATAGGCTGGTCTGCTGGGTGGAGTTCTGATGAGGGGGAAGTCCAGATGTGGAAAATGGAGGCCCTCATGGAGTGGGGGGTCTTTTGGCTTGTTGTGAGGCTCTGCTTGGGTGGCGGGCCAGGGCTAGAACCCGCCATCCCTCCCGGGCACTTCGTGGAGTGGCTGGGCACAGGTAGAGTCAGTAGCAGCTCTGCCCCATGTCTGTGAGTCTCTGGATCAGCATACCTGGGCCGGATTTAAAAAAGACTGCTGCAGGGTGGATCTCGATGAGCCAGGCTGTGATAGGCTGGTCTGCTGGGTGGAGTTCTGACGAGGGGGGAAGTCCAGATGTGGAAAATGAAGGCCCTCATGGAATGCTTATGGAAAACTCTTAAACATCAGGAAGAAACTGCAAATAACTCAACAGAAAAATATGGGTGTAGAAAGGAAAGAAAACCAAAGACTTCTAAACCTATAAAAAGTTACTCTAGGAGACAAAGAGATATAAAAGTGGGTAAGTCACTTGCCTTGCATATGACTGAACTGGGTTCAATCCTCGGCACCACCCTGAGCAATGCCAGGAGTGGTCTCTGAAGACAGAATCAGGATTCTGTGAATTGTCTTTTCACTTTTGGTGATGTCCTAAAACACAAAAACTTAAATTTTGATAAGGCAAACTTCATTTTTTGTTTTTAACACAGGTGAATTTGGTGATGTAGCTAAGAAACAGTTGTCTAATTCTAGGTCACAAATATTTTCCTGTTTTATTCTCAAAGTTTTTAGCACTTTCATTTCCATGTAGGACCCAATTTAGTTCACTTTTGTATTTGGGGTAGGTAAGTAGAGAGTACAATTTTATCTTTCCCATGTGGTTATCTGATTTTCTGCTGCTGTTTGTTAAGAGACTGTTTGGAATTGAGTTATTTGGCTATAATGTGAGGGCTATGTCTAGATTTGTATCCCTGTTCTAGTGGTGTTTGAGTCTCTCCTTACGCTGGGACAATATTCTCTTCATTAGAGTAGCTTTGTAGTAGGTTTTGAATCAGGAAGCTTAAGTCCTGCTTGTTTATTCGTTTATAAGTTTATTTTGTGAGTCTGTAGTCCCTTCAATTTTCTTTTATTTTTATGCACATATTAATTAATTAGGTTGGTAATTAATTTTATTATATCCCTGTAAGATAGACAATTACAAAACTGTTCACGATTGGGTCCTTTCAACTCTCTTTTGAATTCTAGGATCAATTTGTTGATATATGCAAGATGTTCTGAAAGAAACAGTCAAGATTTTTGATGGGGATTTTGTTGAAGCTGTACTTGATTTGGAAAGTATTACTGTCTTGGCAATCATAAATCTTTTAACATGAATCACTTGATCACTTGATATCCCGTTATTCGTCGATTTCCTTGAGCTGGTGCCAGTAACGTTTCCATTTGACCTTATCACGAGCCAGTGTAGCCCAATGGCATCCGCTTGCTCCAGGAATATGAAGAGCCTCAAAACGTTTGTTCAGGGTCTTGACAAAGAAGTCTGACCATCTTGTAGGTGGTGGGTGGTCACATGATCTTTTGATGTTCCATGGGATCCAGTCGGTAACGGCTCTAGTCCAGTGGTCATCTCCAAATCGCATTACATGTCCAGCCCATATGATTTTCGATACCTTGGCAAACTAACATGAATATTTTAAGTTTAGTTCTTTGTATTCAAGTCTTGTTGGTGTTTTTGTAAATGGAATGAGTTTCTTAATTTGTTTTCCAGAGTGCTCTTTGCTGATTTATAGAAATGTGACTGTGTTTTTGATAGTCAAATTTGTATTGTACAACCTCACTGAATTGGTTGGTTTGTTCTAATAGAATGTGTGTAGCCCTTAGGAATTTTTTATATACAAAATCATGCCACCTGCTAATCCAGTTTTGCTTCTTCCTTTCTTCCTCACCTGGCTACATTTTATTCCTTGCATAATTGTACAGCAAATAAAATGACTAATCCTCATTTAAAAGTATGAATAAGTTTCATAAAAATAAGATGATGTTTGAGCTGGGTCTTCAAAGATGAGTAAGAGTTTTCCTGCACAGAAGAAAGAGTGGGAAGGGGGTATTTTCCCATGTTTCAGCGGCTCTTTTTAGTTTCTGTCTTTATTTTTAAGATTCCAAGAAGAACACAAAATTTAATTCATTCATTCATTGTTTCGGGGTCAAAGCTAGTGATTCTCAGAAACTAATCTTGGCTTTTTGATCAAAAGTGACTCCTGGGATATGAAAAATATAATATGAGACTAATACCAAAAAGTAGAAATGAGGGGCCAGCAGGAAGCTTGGACACTTGCCACAAGTTGGGACCAGAGCAGTTAGGACAGAGAAAGGGACCACTATGACAATGATAGTTGGGAATGATCACTCTGGACAAGAACCGAGTGCTGAATGGAGGTAAAGGAATGTACATGGTGACCTTTCAGTACCTGTATTGCAAATCATAATGTCCAAAAGGAGAGAGAGACAGAGAGAGACAAAGAGAGAGACAGAGACAAAGAGAGAGACAAGAGAGAGACAGAGAGAGACAGAAAGAGAAAGAGAGACAGAGATAGACAGAAAGAGAGATAGATATAGAGAGAGACAGAGACAGAGAGACAGAGAGACAGACAGAGATAGAGAGTCAGAGAGAGACAGAGAGAGAGAGGGAGACAGAGAGATAGAGAGAGGTGTCTGCCATAGAGGCAGGCTGGGAGTGGGGTGGTGGGTGGGAATCTGGGGAAACTGGTGGTGGGAAATGTGCACTGGTGAAGAAAACAGGTGCTGGAAACTGTATGACTGAGACACTAACAACTTTGTAACTGTGTCTCATGGTGATCAAATAAAAAGGAAAATCACTGTATCACTGTCTTCCCGTTCATCTTCGATTTGCTCGAGCGGGCACCAGTAACATCTCCATATGACCTGTCTCATGCAAGTAGAGCCCAGGGCCCCTGTTTGCTCCAGGAACATAAAGAGCCTCAAACCATTCCATCAGGTCATGGGAATGAGGTCTATAATTGCTACTGGTATCTGGCATATCAAATACAACACAGGTAGCTTGCCAGGCTCTGCCGTGTGGGTAGCATACTCTTGTAGTCATCTCAAAATCCAGCATTTATTGATGAACCGCGTGGTCGCCTGCGGCCATGCGAGCCAGGGTGTGATAGGCTGGTCTGCTGGGTGGAGTTCTGACGAGGGGGAAGTCCGGATGTGGAAAATGGAGGTTCTCATGGAGTGGGGGGGGGGTCGTCTGGCTTGTTTTGAGGCTCTGCTGGGGTGGCAGGCCAGGGATAGAAACTGCCATCCCTCCCGGGCACCTCAAGAGTGTCTGGGCATAGTGAGAGCCAGTAGCAGCTCTGCCCCATGTCTGTCTCTCAGGAAAATAAGAAAGAAAAAGTGCCCCTGGGAATGCTTGGAAGACCATAGTCTGCTCTGGGGATCAAACCAGGGTCAGCCACATGCAAGCAGGGGCCCTGCCTCCTGTACTATCTATCCAACCTCTCAAGAGAAAATTAAAAATTGCTGACAGTGTCCATATAAAAATGGTCAAGAAATTCCTGGTGAAAGATGAAATTTATATTAACGCTTATTGTGTGTTTTTTTTATTCTCACACTCTCATTCTTTTTTCCACTAAACTTTCTGTTGTGTGGAATTGAAGTTAATCTGAACATATAAGAATACCTAATAATAGAAAAGTGCTAACGAAGCCTCCTTTATTATTTAAAAATAAAAAAGTGTGCAAGAAACAAGTGCGGGCAAATGCACCTATCTTGCTCTTTATTTCATAGGTCATTCAGCAGTGCTCCAGCAGAGGGCATACTTTTAACATAAAGTTCCTTCACAAGGAAGACTGTGCTATCATGTTTGGTTCATGGATTGGGTTCCTTCAATTTTTTGTGTTTTATTTACTTGTTGATGATGCTGAAAGTAGGGAATATTTGAAATATGCTGAACCTTTAGATCATAAACAACAAGAATTTAGAGGGCACTTTCTCCCGTAGAATGGAAGTGAGCACTTAAGCTTGTTTGTGGAGCTGGGAGCGAGCGAGGAGCAAGCGAGAAACAGAGAGAGAGAGAGAGAGAGAGAGAGAGAGAGAGAGAGAGAGAGAGAGAGAGAGAGAGAGAGAGAGAGAGAGAGAGAGAGAGAGAGAGAGAGAGAGAGAGAGAGAGAGAGAGAGGAGAGAGAGAGAGAGAGAGAGAGAGAGAGAGAGAGAGAGAGAGAGAGAGAGAGAGGAGAGAGAGAGAGAGAGAGAGAGAGAGAGAGAGAGAGAGAGAGAGAGAGAGAGAGAGAGAGAGAGGAAAGTAGGAAAAGTGCCTGCCATACAGGTAGGCTTGGGGAGGGGGAAGGGAATCAGGGCATATTGGTGGTGGGAAATGGGCACTGGTGGAAGAATGGGTGCTGGAACACTGTATGGCTGAAACACAAACATGAGCATCTTTGTAATTGCATATTTCATGGTGGTATAATAAAAATATTTTAAAAAATAAACAATCAAAATTACCAAAAAAAAATTAAAAAATATATTTTAAAAAAATGAATGCAGGGTAGGGCCTTTGCCTTGCATGCGGCTGGGGGGGGGGGGTGGAGGGTTGATCTCCAGTGACCCGTATGGTCTCCTGAGCACCACCAGGAGTAATTCCTGAGTGCAGAGCTAGGAGGAACCCCTGAGTGACGCCGGTGTGACCCAAAAAGCAGGAAAAAAATGCAGAAAAGAAATGCAGGGTAAAATAAAGATGAGGCAACTGTCCAGAAAGCAAAAATAGTTTCAGTTCGAGGTCCTTTGACTTCGTCCAAGTAATTGTTTGGTTTCTGTTTCACACAACTGATAAACAGCTCATGAGCAGATCATGAATGGTGACAGCGTGCAGACAGCACTTAAGTAGATCATTAGTCGGGACTCGAGGGACCCAGCTTCTGTTTTCACCTCCCCTGCACTAGTCTGGAATCACTTCCCTTCTCAAAGTCTCATTTTCTCAAGCCCTAAACAGACAAGCATTGGCTTAACTCACTGTGTTCTTAAGATAATCAGGTGAGAAGACACAGAAAGTCTTTTAAAGGAATTTACATCTTTTTCTTTTCCCCCAAATTTTATTACACCATTTTAGACATACAATTGCAAGATGCTCATGCAGAGTTCTGGTTCCACAGAGTTCCAACACCCATCCCTCCACCAGAACCCATCTCCCATCACCAATGTCCCCACCTCCCTCCCCCTCCCACACCTCAACTACTTGGTGGGTACTGTATGTCTTCTCTCTCCTCTCTATCTCTCCCTCCCGCCAAACTTTCCTGCACATCATGGAATGCAGTGGATTAAAGGACATTACTGTTTCCACTATTTTGATGGACCCGCGTGGCTGCAAGCAGCTGCACGACCTGGGCTCTAACTGGTTTTTCTCTGTTAATCTGGTCGTGAGGTAGTATCCCAGCGTCCGGACAGCGAAGGGCTAGTGTGGTGGGCGAGTCCCATCCGGCTGCTTCCTGGACCCCCAGAGGTGATGGGCCCACTCCCAAAACCCATCTGTCCTCCCGGGAGCCCCATGGTCAGCTTAGCCGGGTGAAAGCAGAGTTCCAGCTTCCCCAGGCGCGTTTGAGGCCCGCATGCTATGGCTGGTTGCCCCTTACATCTTAAATTTCATCGCATGTCTAGCAGATTTTTTAAAATAGCAACACCTGGGCTTGCAGCTTGGTGGAAGTTGAACTTAAGTATTTTTCTTTTTTCTTTCTTCCTTTTCTTTTCTTTTCTTTTTTATTTCTTTGATTTTTTCTTTATTGCATCAATCACAGTGAGACAATTGCAAAACTGTTCATGATTGGATTTCAGTCATACAATGTTCCAACATTCAACCCTCCACCTGTGCCCATTTCCCAGTACCAATGTCCCCTGATTGCCCCATCAACCAGCCTCTCTCCCTCTCTCTCCCCTCTTCTCTCTCTCTCTCTCTCTCTCTCTCTCTCTCTCTCTCTCTCTCTCTCTCTCTCTCTCTCTCTCCTCTCTCCCTTTTGGACATTATAGATTGCAAAACATACTGAAAGGATACCATGTATATCCCTTTACCTACTTTTGATACTCAGTTCTGGTCTAGCATTACCATTTCCTACTATTATTGGCGACTGATTCCTTCTTAACTTAAAATGTTTATGTCAGAATCTTAATCATTGCAGCCTAGGCTTGCTCTCAGGCTTCTCTTTGGAAATCTCTCATTACGATTCTCCTAAGGGAAGATTACCAGTGGAAACAGACCTCTGAAGTCTACCAGTTGTCTAACTATACACATTAACTCATTTATTTAAAAATATTTATAGAGCACTTACTCTAAGTCAGAGACTGCATTTATATGGAAAATACTTCCATGAATAAAACAGCCAAAAAGTCTCTCCCACCTTGGCGCTACTATTTCTGTGGGGGGCAGATAACAGTTACTATGATTATTTTGTTTGTTCATTTGTTTCTTTAGACATACTTAGAAACACTCTCAGGAAATTTACATTTTTACACTTATAAATTTATCAAGAAATAAATATGAGAATATTTCTGAGTCCTTAAATAAAATATTAGAATTTATTTTTATTTCCTATTACCCAGGGACTGTTTAATTAGAATTCAGTCTAATTTGATCAGACTTTTTATTCAGCGTCTTCTCCAGGAAGATATTAAATACTGAAAGTGATTTGTTCTCTGGTCTGCCGTTTCATCAACTTCCCTTTTATTTTTCTCTTTCCTGAAAGTTCTTCCTACATCCTTCTTCGAGAGTCGAGAACAAATGGCTTTGTAATGAGTATATAGTGAGTACGTAATAATAAATACACGAATGCGGAAATCTCTTTGAGAAAATCAATCCATCCACAGTTGCTATTTCCATTTTATGATGAAGAAACTAAGATTCAGAGACAGACTGTGTGCACCTTACTCAAAAGTTACACAGCCAAGGAGCCTCCAACTCACATTTCACATATTCATCTCAACACCGTCTTTAAGGACACCTCTTTGAGTTTCTCTAGATAATGAAAATGATAGCTGAGGTTGCTGCTTTAGCTTCTTGAATATTCCTAGAGTCAGCATAGAAATGTATAATTGTTGTTAAACAGATGTTAGCAAACTCTAAATTATTTTCTCTTTTAAGTTTTTGTAAATTCCTAAATCTTTGGGTACAGAGAGATAGTACAGTGGATAGGGCACTTGCCTTGCATGTGGCAAATCCAGATTCAATCCCTGGGACCCCAGGAGGGATATTTGAGCACTGTCAGTTATGGTGAAAAAAAAACTTAAATTTCCTAAAAAATAAATAAGATTCCTAAAGTCTAAGGCTTAATGATATCAATGTTTAACACCACCAGTACAAACAATACCTAAATTCTATTTCTAACCTAAACTACAATAATACAATATAACATCCCAGAGGTGACAGTGCCAGGATAGGGTTCCCGGTGGTTGTGTCAAGCTGTTAACGAGAAGGTAGGCCACAGCTGAACGTCCCGCCAGAGTCGCCAATTACGTCAATGGGAAAGTGGCTTTCCAGGACTAGTGGGTTCTTGAGAATTGCATGAAAGATTAACATAAGAAACTCAGAGGAAGTGAAGTTGATTTATTATGCAGAAAAGGCAGCCGAATCCAAGTCCCTCCCAGATGTCCAAATCTCCTTGGCACCCGTGGACGATGTCCCGGTCCTGTCTCCAAAGCTGCCCCGTTCAGTGTACGACCCCTGTTCAGCTTTTCCCTACCTGATTCGGTGAGTGAGAGGGAGCTGGCAAGAGAGAGAAGCCAAAAGAGAGGAAAGGGGAGAGTCGGCAAGAGCGTCCCTCTCGTTCCTCTCCTTCTTCTCTTCTCCTCCTCTTCTCTGAGGGAGAGAGAGCCTAGGGCTTCCCTTTCAAATCCCACTCTCAGGCATTCCTTTCGGTATCCCCTTTCCGATTGGCTACCTGTGGATAATTGGCTAAAGGGGCCTTGTGTTTTCCACCCTAGCTCCAGCTATATCAAAGTGGGAAGGAGAAAGACACAGCCTGGAGAAGGGGTTCTACCTCTTGACTTTTTTCTTGTTTGTTTTTGCTTTTTGGGTCACACCTGGCACTGCTCAGGAGTTGCTCCTGGCTCTGCACTCAGAAATTACTCCTGAAGGTGCTCACGGGACCATAATGGTTTGCTGAAGATCGAATCCTGGTCAGCCGCATGCAAGGCAAACGCCCTACCTGCTCTGCTATCACACTGGATCCTACCTCTTGCCACTTTCCCCCTCTTGGTCACCTGCGGAAGTTCCTGGGAAATATAGGACCAATGAGAATCTTCAGTGAGTCCCAGCACAACACACCTTAAGTCTCGCCCAACCTATGCTGAGGTCATCAAACCATACCTGGGCTCCAGTTGGCCAACCCGGTGTGGGAATTGATCTCTGCCTCCTGGTTTCTCAGAGAGCAGCTAGGAACCCAGGCTGGAGTGAGGAATTGCTCTTTGTAGGAAAGAAAAGTCAGCCCAAACCCTGCCCAGCCTTTCCAGGGGAGGCCAAGCTGGGCATTCACCAGTCAAGGAGCTGCGAGGTCAGTGATTCACGTGTCTGTAATGCAGAGGGACTGTCCTTTTGTTTGGGTTGCAATTGCTTTGTTTGTTTTTATTTGGGGGCCACACCCAGCAGTGCTTGGAGCAACTTGTGACTTTGATCTAGTGGAGGGACCAAACCCAGGGCTGTGCCCATAAAGTTTGCCCAGCAGGCCTTAGCACCAGCTCCCACCCACTCAGGGCTTGTGGCTTATCTTTGTCACCTGTTGGTGAGCTCTTAGTGATGCCTGAAGCGATGCCCTTGTCTACTCCTGTCTGTGGGAGGAGAAAACAGACCACAGCAGGAAAGGCTGACAACAGTAAGGAGGGAGAAGAGGAAGAATCAGGGTGTGACATCTCTCAGCATTCACTCACCCCCATCTACATAACTGATGTCCCGGGGAAGGGGAAGATGGTACTTGCATCTCCAGATACTTGTTTTCTGTCTAACTTTAGGTGGAACTAAGTGGGTATAAGATCCAGTATAATACAGAAGATATATATATTATATATATACATATATATAATATATATTTAGACAGCAAGTATATATATATACTTGTATATATATATGTGTGTGTGTGTGTATATGTGTGTGTGTGTATATATATATATTATCTTGGGCACAGCTATGTGTGAACACAAATCAAAAAATACTTTTCTGTTTGATTTTATCTTGTATATATATATACACAAGTATATATATGTATATATATACACATATATATATATATATATATACTTGCTGTCTAAATACTTAAAAACTATAAATCAAGCAGACAACTCAATAAATGGTACATTCCATAACCAGCGCCCATTGAGAATGAGATGCCTGAGAGGACCAGGTTGGGATTGACAATTGGCGCCCACACCACAGGCCTTCACTGGGACATGTACCCAGGACAGTGGGCTCTGATATCTGCCTGGTCACATCCCAGCTCGGCTCTTTCCATCCTAGCTCTGCTCTGAACTGCAGAGGTTCTGCAGACTGTAGAGATCTCCCCCCCCCCCACTAACTATCTGAGTCTGCCACACCTAACAGCTATGGGGTTGCACACCAGTGGTGAAATCTGTTCCTCTATTCTTCAGCAAACAGACTTGAGGGCAAGGTCTGCAAAAAATTTTGTGTGTGATTTCAAGGCTGAGGTGATGAGGGGGAAGCTGGACTCTGGTTGGGCACAGCCCCGTTGGGCCCCTGGATTCCTCGCCAGTGAGGGGCAACGCAGCTTGTAGAAAGCCACAGCAGAACATCTACATCTATACTGGATCTTATACCACTTAAGTTCCACCTAAATTTTGACAGAAAGACCAAAAAACAAGTATCTGGAGATGTGATGTACCATGTAGATGGTACAGAACATCAGTTCAGGTGCGGGTTTGCAGAAATTTCCTGAGATGAGGAAAAGTATGACAGCTTAGCATGTTCCTCCTGGATCACGCTGAGGAGTGACGTGGGACAGCACTGCCCCTGGAGATGAGTCTAAGCCACGGGGTCCACACATGTTGTTTTGCCAGCAGGTGCTGCATCGGCTTGTTTGTTGGTGGCAAACCTGAGTCGCATCCCCGTGGTCTTGCCATTGCCTTGCCCATTCTCAAAGTTGTCGTGTCTGTGTATTTTGTTAGTACTCTGGGGCAATAGTTTGGAAACTAAGTTATTTCTTGTGTCATTGTGTTGTTTGTGTCATTATGTTGTATAATTTGAAATCCCACAAAATAAAATCAAACAGGAAAGTATTTTTTGATTTTTTGTTCACACATAGCTGTGCCCAAGAATTACTCCTGACTCTGTGCTCAGGGATCACTTCTGACCCTATGCTGATGCAGGGGATTGCACCCAGATCAGCTATTTGCAGGGCAACTGCTCAGTCCACAAGCAGCAAGAACCATTTCCAGGGGGCTGGAGAGATGGTACAGTGGGCAGGGCATTTTTCTTGCATGCAGTTGATACAGGTTGGATCCTCAACATCCTATATGGTTTTCTGAGCACTGCAGGGAGTGATTCCTGAGTGCAAAGTGAGGAGCAACCCCAGGTGTGGTCCCCAAACAAAACAAAAACAAAAAAGAACCATATTCAGGAGAAAAGTTGCAATAACTCTGCCAGTAAGTTAGTATGTGTCCTTCGAGATAAGAAGAATCTAAAGGAGATGGGGCAAGAGTATAGCAGATAGGGCATTTGCCTTCCATGCAGCCAACCCAGATTTGATCTTTAGCACCTCATATGACCACCCCTAATCCAAGCTTTCCAGGAGTGAGCCGATTTCCTGAGCACAGATCCAGGAGTAAGCCCTGAGGACTACTGTGTATAGCCCCCAAACCCCCAAAATTTAAAAACTAGAAGGAAAAAGAAAAAATCAATGTTGATATTTAGGAATGTTTGACAGATGGCTGCTTGCAAGGCAAGTGCTTTACCCACTGTACTATCTCCCTGGAACCCTTTGCTTGCCTTAAAAGCAAAACTTCTGAATCAAGGTAAGATACGGGGGAGGGAGGGGGTTGAATAATGACACAACCAGAGGAAAAGTTAAAAAAAAAAAAGCCAGATGGAAATGGTGACTAATGACAAGTTGTCACTTCAAGCATCTTTGCTACTCTTTGAATATCCTCCCAATAACGCACAAATAGCAACCCCCTGCTCCCTACACACACCTCCAAAAAGAAAACCACCTTTACCTATCGATCACTGATGAGCCAGTAAAGTCTTACATGTTAGATGTTTCTTGGGGTACTGTGGGTCCTCAAGCCGCTTGAGAATGGCTTTCTCTGAAAGCCGTACCACTTTCAGAGAAATGTTGACGTGAGCAACTGAAGTGCAAGTGGTAGAGTGCAGAAAGAAATTGAAGTATCTTGTATTTTGCCTTGATGAACCAACTGATGGGAGTAACTGGCTTTTCTACTTTGCCAGGTACAATTGTTTTGTCTTTGTTATATTGTTTTTTGGACAACACCTGGCAGTATTCAGAGTTTATGCCTAACTGTGCTCAGGGATCACTTCTGGCAGAGGCAGGAATTGAACTAGAGCTGCCTATATGCAAGGCAAGCATGTCACACCATATACTATATCTGTAGTTCAGGGTTATTTGGGGCTCTTGAACATTTCCAAGTGCAGGGTTGAGACTGGAAAAATAATGTGTTGGTGTGAACAAAAAGCTCTATGAGCCAGACTGTACAATCACTGGGATGTAGTGGTGGGTTTTGTGTAAATGAAATAATTCAGATGGAGAAGAACAAACGGGAGATAATCTCACTTGTATGTTTTCTATAGAGTAAGAAAACAAGGGCACACGTGCTAACAAATGATGACAGACCCTTGGCTCTGGGATTCATCAATAAAATCTTAGAGTTGAGCTAAGAAATTGAGTCTCTTCGGGTCCCACGAGAATATGGACTCCAGTACTGTCACTTTTTTCTCTATAATTAAGGGAGGTGGCCATGAAGGGGCTCTTTTATTCCTTGTTGAACTGAGGGAAGAGAAGAAGAATTTAGGTGAAATGGCTCTGAGAGATTCTCCGTTGGATGAGGGATGGATGCCTAAGCTTGTGTAAATGGTGGATATATTTAGCCTCTCCCACAAACTTAAAAAGCTCTTCAGGAAGTTATACAAATATTTCTACACTGACAAATCAAGATGGATGCATGCAAAAACAGATGGCTCCTGGGATTGCTGTATATAAGAAGATAGAGAACGCTTCCTCATTGTCAGGGATTCTTTAATGCCATTAAATCAAGCAGAAATTTGAGTCAGTATAAGTCAACAGTTTAAGGGTGTTGTTTAGCTCAGAACTTTAATCATTATTACCCTGAGAAATGAGAGTACTCATGAAGATAACTTCTTGAGTAATAATCCCTTTATGGAAGATGTCAACTCATGAACACTTAATCCTTGTGTAAAAGAGAACCCGATTGAGTTACCTTCTGATGTCTTTATCCAAACATAAACTGCAATTATTGTCTCAACTTGGATATCACCAGAAAAAAAATAGCCGCTCTCAGTACAGAGGTATGAAAGTACTGGACGTATTTTTTGGCAATGATAAAAAAAAAAAAACAGAAAAAGGATGGATATCAGTAGAGCACTTTACTCTGGAGCAGTGCGACAGTCCTGGGTACCAGATAGCAAATGTTTGCTACAGAGACACAGGCAGCAGCAGATTTCGCATTCATGCTAGTTGAATGTAACAGTGGCCCAGAGCAACAGAATCTGTGAACTAGTCTACAGAATTGAAAGGGCTGTAGGGGTGGAGCTGTTTGGCAAGGGTGGGGATGCAGATAATAATGGAGGCAAGAGAACGCTCTGGTTAGGGTGTGGTGTTGGAACTTTGTATGCATGAAACCCATCATTGACAGCATTGTAGATCATGGTGACTTAATCAAACAAACAAAAAAGACTCAGGACCTGAGCCAGAGAAATAGTACATGAGGCACTACTTACAAGTGGCCAACTCCAATTCAATTCCCGACTCCACACATGACCCCCTGGGCACAGTCATGGGTCACTCTTGAGTATGAGCCAAGAATAGCCCCTGAACACATTGAGTGTGACGCTAAAATGCAAATGTCAGAAAGAAAGAAAGAAAGAAAGAAAGAAAGAAAGAAAGAAAGAAAGAAAGAAAGAAAGAAAGAAAGAAAGAAAGAGAGAGAGAGAGAGAGAGAGAGAGAGAAAGAAGAAAGAAAGAAAGAAAGAAAGAAAGAAAGAAAGAAAGAAAGAAAGAAAGAAAGAAAGAAAGAAAGAAAAAGAAAGAAAGAAAGAAAGAAAGAAAGAAAGAAAGAAAAAGAGAAAGAAAGAAAGAAAGAAAGAAAGAAAGAAAAGAAAGAAAGAAAGAAAAAGAAAGAAAGAAAGAAAGAAAGAAAGAAAGAAAGAAAGAGGAGGTCTAGGATGTTCTATTAGCATTTTGGTTACATCTCAGTTCTTGATTATTTTAAAAATAAGTAAATATGGAATTTTTTGTGACAGATTTATATTCTTGTCTATTTATTTTGTGTTAGATTTTAAAATAAAGTTATAAAAAAAGTAGTACAAATAATGTTTTTTACATCTGCGTTAGTGGTCCGTGAAATATTTCTGTTTTTACCAGTCTGTAGGTGTAAAAAACTGGTTTAACTATGTGCCCTAAGGCAGTGCCCCTCTTTCCTGGGTTTGAATCTAACAGTGCTTTATCCTGGTGTCCTCTCCAGTTTTATACTGATGGAAAGCACATAGAAGGTCTGTTTCAAACAGCCTTAGTGGCAGGAACTGACCTGCTACCACCAGTGTGCACTCAAGCAAGTGTTGGCTCACTGGGCGCAATGTGGTCACAAAGCGTTTCATAAATTAAACCTGTCCTACAGTTCTGTAGATCAGGCATCACCTAAAAAGGGGGCTCTAAAGATTTTGTATTGAGGCACCATGATTTACAGATCTACTCATTGATTCATAATTGAGTTTCAGGCATATAGTCTTTCAATACCAATTTTGTCACCAGTGTCAACTAATAAAACTGGACTTTTATTGTCATTATAAAATAAAGTCCTGCATTCAAATAAATGCAGGTCAAGCATTTATTTGAGCTACAAGTAGAATTCATGTTCATTCATTCATGACTGGTTTTCTTTCTCTTATCTAATTTTTCCAAACTATTATACTAGTTTCATTATTGGATTAATTAATTAAGGAGTTACACAGTTACTCTTTTCCTGTTGGTACCATGTGGCTTATTGATTTAGACACTTTGAGATTGCAATTATGTAAAAGAACACTGAAAAATGTTGGTTCCCTTCTATTCTCCCCAAGTACTTTTTTTTTTTTAAAATTCTTTTCTTGTTTTTTTTTTCATTTTATTTTATTTTATTATTTCCCCCGCCCCCAAATTTTATTACACCATTTTAAACATACAATTGAAAGATGCTCATGTAGAGTTTTGGTTCTACAGTGTTCCAACACCCATCCCTCCACCCAAACCCATCTCCCATCACCAATGTCCCCACCTCCCTCCCCCTCCCACACCTCAACTACTTGGTGGGTTCTGTATGTCATTTCTCTCCTCTCTATCTCTCCCTCCCGCCAAACTTTCCTGCACATCTTGGAATGCAGTGCATTAAAAGACATTACTGTTTCCACTATTTTAATGGACCGTGCGGCCGCAAGCAGCCGCGTGACCTGGGCTCAAACTGGTTTTGTTCTGTTAATCTGGTCGTGAGGCAGTTTCCCAGCATCCGGACAGCGAAGGTGGTGGCTAGTGTGGTGGGCGAGTCTCATCCGGCTGCTTCCAGGACCCCCCAGAGGTGATGGGCCCACTCCCAAAACCCATCTGTCCTCCGGTGGGGGGCATAGTCAGCTGGGCCAGGGGCGAGCCGAGTTCCAGCTTCCCCAGCCGCTTGTGGGGCTCTTCATGCTATGGCTGGTGGTCCCAGGGCAGCTCCTGGGCAGGGCCACCAGACTCAACAAAATGGAGGGGGAATGGCCGACCCCTGACTCCATCTGACGAATTCCCAGTGATTCCTGCTTCTGGGAGCCGCCTACCTGGGCTCGAACTGGTTTTGCTCTGTTAATCTGGTCATGAGGCAGTTTCCCAGCATCTGCACAGCGAAGGTGGTGGCTAGTGTGGTGGGCGAGTCTCATCCGGCTGCTTCCAGGGACCCCCAGAGGTGATGGGCCCACTCCCAAAACCCATCTCTCCCTCCCGGGGGCCCCATAGTCAGCTGGGCCCAGGGCGAGCCGAGTTCCAGCTTCCCCAGCCGCTTGTGGGGCTCTTCATGCTATGGCTGGTGGCCCCAGGGCAGCTCCTGGGTGGGGCCACCAGGCTCGACAAAATGGAGGGGGAACTTTTCTTGTTTCTAAGTACTTCCTAAAAGTCTTAAACTTTATTTAAACACTGTGATTTACAAAGTTGTTCACAATACAGTCGTTTCAAATATTCAATATTCCAGCACCAGTCCCGCCACCAATGTTCCCTTATGCCACCAAAGAACCTCATTTCCCAAACCCCCCATGCTTGCTCCCTTAATAGGCACTAATTATATTGCTTATTACAACATATATCTAGGAATGAGATTGATAAAGTCATGACCGTTTTAATGGGCAGTTATGTATGAATTGGACCCGTCTGTGTTATTGTTTTCACTTATGAAACTTATTAAATGTAGTGGACTTCTGCTCAATTTTTAAAAAATTGTTTATGTTAATTTCTTACAAATATACAATATTCCACCTCAAACCCACCACCATTCTGACCACAGAATTGCAACTTCTGACCACAATTATTTTCAATTTTCTCAACCACTGCTTAAGCCTGCCCTTATGCAGATCCTCAATAATTTATTTTATTTTATTTTTTGCTTTTTCTTGGGTCACACCCGGCAATGCTCAGGGGTTTCTCCTGGCTCTGCACTCAGGAATTACTCCTGGTGGTGCTCGGGGGACCATATGGGATGCCAGGAATCGAACCTGGGCTGGCATAGGCCGGCTGCGTGTAAGGCAAACACCCTACCCGCTGGGCTATCGCGACCGGCCCCCAATAACTTATTTTATATTGCTTGTTATAGCTAACTTTCTAAAAATGGTCAAGAAATGCTTTGTTAGAAGAAAGTTAATGAGTATTGTTGAATCTCACCATAGAGCTGTTGAACCATTAGCCCTTTGTATAAGAAATTGCAGATACGTTGTCACAGGATAGGCTGTGACTATATATTTCATTATTGGTTGCCTTATACCCACATTCCTTATACCCACTTTTTTTTAAAGTTGGTTTTGAGTCTATGAAGTTCCTGAGCTGTTGTTTATCCATGAAGTTGTGTATATTTCCTTCAAATCTGAATATCAAACTTCATACAGTTTCCAGGAGCTGTTTTCTACTTACTGGTTGTGATGTTGCTCAATTTCTCAATTATGTAATCGTGGCATGGTGGCACTCCATGAGGGCCACCATTCTCCACATCTGGACTCCCCCTCTCATCAGAACTCCTCCCAGCAGAGGAGCTGATCACACCTCGGCTCATTAAGACACACCCTGTAGCAGTCTTTTTTCAAGTCCGGCCCAGGTATGCTGATCCAGAGACTCACAGACATGGGGCAGAGCTACTACGGGCTCTCCCTGCTCACGAGGCACCCGGGAGGGATGACGGGTTCTAGCCCTGGCCCGCCACCCCGGCTCAGCCTTGCAAGAAGCCAGACGACCCCCTCCATGAGGCCTTCATTTTCTACATCCGGACTCCACTCTCGTCAGAACTTCACCCAGCAGAGGAGCTGATCACAGCCCGGCTTGAGTGGCCACTTGTGGCCACACCGTTCATCAATAAATGCTGGAGATCAGAGGTGACTACAAGTGTATGCCACCCACACAGCAGAGCCTGGCAAGCTACCCATGTCGTATTTGATATGCCAAATACCAGTAACAATTATAGACCTCATTCCCAGGATCTGATGGAATGGTTTGAGGCTCTTTATGTTCCTGGAGCAAGCAGGTGCCCTTGGGCTCTACTAGTATGAGACAGGACATATGGAGATGTTACTGGGGCCCGCTCAAGGAAATTGATGATGAGTGGGAAGACAAGTGATACAAGTGATACCCACATCCATCAAATGTGGTGTGCTCTCCAAGTACTTTTTAAACCTATTTAGAACAGGGCTTCAAACCAAAGTACTTGTTCTTTTCAGCCCTTGGACGGTTGACGAGACTTGGGTACACTAGAACACTGTGACTATGGCTTCTACTTTTCAGACACTTCACTCACTATCCCCACTTGTACCCGGCATGAAGATTAATGGACCTCATTCCCAATGAATGGAGACATTGTTGGCGCCCGCTTCAGCAGATCGATGAACAACGGGAAGACAAGTGACAAGTGACAAGGGAGTGATGCAAAAAGCTTTGCTTTCAATGTGTCTGGGAATAAATACATTGGTATCACTCTAAAGTACAAATCTAAACAATGTTGGCATCCCCTTTTGTTTAGTTACCCTTAATCTGTTTTTTTTTTTTTTTTTTTTTTTTGCATTTTGGGTCACACCCAGCGACGCTCAGGGGTTACTCCCTGGCTCTGCACTCAGGAATTACTCCTGGCGGTGCTCAGGGGACCATATTGGATGCCGGGGATAGAACCCGGGCTGGCACAGGCCAGCTGCATGCAAGGCAAATGCCCTACCCGCCGGGCTATCGCTCCAGCCCCATAGTTCCCCTTAATCTGAAGTACCTTTCCTTCTTCCTTCTCTCGCTTTCTCCCAGTGCTTACCTTTCACTGTCTGTCTACCATCCAGTCATCAAAGATTTAAGAACTGCTGAGGCCGGAGCGATAGCACAGCTGGTAGGACGTTTGCCTTGCAAGCGGCAGACCCGGGTTCGATCCCCGGCATCCCAAATGGTCCCCAAGGCACCTCCAGGAGTAATTCCTGAGCGAAGAGCCAGGAGTAACCCTTGAGCATCAACGGGTCTGACCCAAAAAAGGCAAAAAAAAAAAAAAAAGAAAAATTTAAGAACTGCTTTATTCTAGGCACCGTCTCCATGTTGAAGTGCCCCTGCCACACTGATGGCCTACAGGCTCACCTCTCTCCCCTAGCCCATGCTTCATCCCCACTGTTTATTTGAGCACTGTGCCTTGCTATTTCAGTTATGTTCCCAAATGAGATTATAAAGACTTGAAATAAACACTACTTCTTACAAAGCGTTGTGTTCTCACTCCACCTACAGAAGTGCATTTAGCATCTATAAAATATGTTGACAAACTATTCGTGACTCTGTTTCAGAGCATGCTCTGTGCAGGGCTGAACTTCTCCGATCCAAATCCTGACATCGCGGCTGACAAACGGTGTCCTTTGGGTACTGATGCAACTGTTTCCTCATCTGTAAAGTTTGTATCAGAGTGACATCTACCACAAGGAATTGTTTAATTTAGTTTAAATTTCATAAATTTAATTTCTCAAAGAAATACCTAGAAATCTTAACACAGAGAAAATGTTAAGTGACATAGCATGCGGGCCTCGGACGCGCCTGGGGAAGCTGGAACTCCGCTTCTCCCCTCCCCCAACCCCCAAGCTCCCGGGAGGACAGATGGGTTTTGGGAGTAGGCCCATCACCTCGGGGGGTCCCGGAAGCAGCCGGATGAGACTCGCCAACCACACTAGCCACTACCTTCGCTGTCTGGACTCTGGGATACTACCTCACGACCAGATTAACAGAGCAAACCAGTTCGAGCCCAGGTAGGCAGCTCCCAGAAGCGGGATTGCTGGGAATTAGTCAGATGGAGTCAGGGGTCGGCCATTCCCCCTCCATTTTGTCCAGCCTGGTGGCCCCACCCAGGAGCTGCCCTGGGGTGATCAGCCATAGCATGCGGGCCTCGGATGCGCCTGGGGAAGCTAGAACTCCACTTTCCCCGGCTAAGCTGACCATGGGGCTCCCAGGAGGACAGATGGGTTTTGGGAGTGGGCCCATCACCTCTGGGGGTCCCGGAAGCAGCCAGATGGGACTCGCCCACCACAGTAGCCACCACCTTCACTGTCCGGATGCTGGGATACTACCTCACGACCAGATTAACAGAGCAAAACCAGTTCAAGCCCAGGTTGCGCGGCTACTTGCGGCTGCGCCGGTCCATCAAAATAGTGGAAACAGTATCACTGTATCACTGTCTTCCCATTCATCATCCATTTGCTCAAGCGGGCCCCAGTAACATCTCCATATGTCCTGTCTCATGCTAGTAGAGCCCAAGGGCATCTGCTTGCTCCAGGAACATAAAGAGCCACAATCCATTCCGGAATGAGGTCTATAATTGTTACTGGTACTTGGCATATCAAATACAACACGGGTAGCTTGCCAGGCTCTGCCGTGCAGGTAGAAAAACAGGTGGAAACAGTAATGTCCTTTAATGCACTGCATTCCACGATGTGCAGGAAAGTTTGGGGGAGGGAGAGATAGAGAGGAGAGAGAAGACATACAGAACCCGCCAAGTAGTTGAGGTGTGGGAGGGGGAGGGAGGTGGGGACATTGGTGATGGGAGATGGGTTTGGGTGGAGGGTTGGGTGTTGGAATGCTGTGGAACCAGAACTCTGCATGAGCATCTTGCAATTGTATGTCTAAAATGGTGTAATAAAATTTTTTTGGGGGGGAATGTTAAGTAACAGTTCTGGTAATGATGACCCAGTGTGAGGGTAAATCTTTTACATGTGTTATTGGCTGACACTTATTACAACTCTGATGCATAACTATCCGTACTTCACATGACACTTATTACAACTCTTTGATGCATGATCTATAACTATCCATACTTCACAGTTGTTTTCTATATTACTCTTCCTATTATATATATATATATATATATATAAGCCAAGGCTTAAGGAATATGTGTATCCAGTCCAAGATTAGAGAACAGGATTTAAGTCTGCTAATTTGATTTTCAGGAGGCTACATCCATAGTTCTCAGGGTCTATTACTACTCTGTGCTCATGGTTCACTCCTGGCAGTGCTCAGGGATTCATTTTTTTGGGGGGTCACACCTGGTGATGTTCAGGGGTTACGCTAGGCTCTGATCTCAGGAATTACTCCTGGTGTGTGCAGGGGGACCATATGGAAATGCCAGGGATTGAACCCTGGTAGGCTACATGCAAAGCAAATGCCCTCCCTGCTGTACTATCGCTCTGGCTGCTGCTCAAGGATTCACATGGGTGCTTGGGATTAAAACTTGGATCAACAGGGGTAAGAGTCTTAATCCTTGTACTATTTCTCTGGCCATAAGTGAGCTAATCTGCTTGCAGAGTTTACCTTAGCCATCACTGGATGCAGGTGGTACAGACGTATCAGAATCTAGTGACAGTGTGCCCTCCTAGTCACCTGCTGAAGAAACATTTTAGGAAAAAAAGCAAAGGTTTGTATATAAGGAAGTCCTGCTGGAAATTAAACTTGGGATTTTCTGGTTCATGTAAACAGCCTTAGGGAGCTGGGATAGGGGACTAGATGTCAGTGTTAATGGCAGCTTGGGTTGAGCCTGGGCTGGGGAGCGATGCCCTGTTACATGGTCCGAGAGCATAAGATAGGGACCAGAGTACCTGTTTTGCTGTATATTGTTTGAGCCTTCTAGGCCAACAGGCCAATGACAGATGATAAGGCAGATGTTTCTACAAGACTTTTTAGAAACAGGCAAAGTCACCGGATGCGAGGCCCTTTGTCAGTGACTCTAGGTCCTAATATTCCTCGCCTTGCTAAGGGCTCAGGTGGAATGGGTGAATCAAAGAGATCCCAAATTGGCTTCCTGGGCAAAGAAATAGTGGAAGAATATGAAGTTCCTGAACTCCTAGAAGACGGCTTAGGGGATTTGTGTTAAGCTGCAGTCCAACATCACACAGAAGAATAGACAACAGTGAAATCCAGGTTACTATTTCCTGTTTAGCTGGGCTTTGTTTTGTTTAGTTTTGGGGGCCACACCTGGTTGTTCATGGGGCTTATTTCCCACTCTGTGCTCAAGGACTGCTTCTGATTGGTGCCCATGTAACCATAGTCGAAACCAGGAGCGGCCAAATGTAAGCCAAGTGCCTCACCTTCTGCTATTTCTCTGGCCCCCAGGTTACTAGGCTCTTTTGTATCTCATCACATCCCCAGCACCCCACATGGACCCCTGAGCCGGCCAGGAGTAATTACTAAATGCAGAGCCAGGAGTAATTCATGAACACTGTTGGTGTGATACCCAAACAATAAACAACAAAAACTAGAAATATGTGCTGACGAAGGAATATTTGATTTCCTAAAGCCATTTGCTTAATATTCCTAAGTAATTAAGTAATTACTAATCACTGCAGTAAAATAATGTTATTAAAATAATGTACAGGGGCCAGAGAAATAGTAGAGCTGGTGGGGAACTTGCTTTGCAAGAGGCTGACCTGGGTTTGATCCCGGCATACCATAAGATTCCCTGAACACCACCAGGAGTAATTCCTCAGTCCAGAATTAGGAGTAACACCTGAGTATCACTGGATGTGGCCCCAAAGCCAAATAAACAGACAGACAGACAGATAGGCAGACAGACAGACAGACAGACAGACAGACAGACAGACAGACAGACAGACAGACAGACAGACAGACAGACAGACAGACAGACAGACAGACAGAAGAGAGATAGATAGATAGATAGATAGATAGATAGATAGATAGATAGAATAACAATCTCAGTAGGACTCAAGGAAGTCAATTTCTACATAGGTATTATTGAGCATATGTGTGTCTGGCAAGCAAAGGGCATTACAGGAACTATTAGGAGAGGCTTTCTCTATATTTCCTTAGACTTCAGAAGACAAAGATTCCCTAGGCTTCAAGTCAAGGATAACTAATTCTTCATGGTTATATCTGCCAAGAATTTATAGGACTCAGAATACATAGGCTTTTGGTTATTAATTGATCAATTAACAAGCAAGCAACAACAAACATAGGAATGAATTCAGTTCTCTAAAGAGAACTAAGAAGCCCTCAGGCCTTTTCTGTGACTTAGGTTTTTTTCCTTTCTTTTTTTTTTTGCCTTTTTTTGGGGTGGGGAGTCATACCCAGCAATGCTCAGGGGTTACTCCTGGCTCTGCACTCAGGAATTACTCCTGGCAGTGAGAGACCATGTGGGATGCCAAGTATTGAACCCGAACTGCCTTGTGCAAGGCAAACGCCCTCCCCACTGTGCTATAGCTCCAGCCCTGACCTAGGTTTTCTTAATTTACTTTCTGTTTCATTTAGGCAAGTGATGTTAGCTTAAGGAGAAATAAAGATCACACTTAAGAATTAAGTCACATGGAGCCAGAGAAATGCCTTAATGGGTAAGTTGCTTGTCTAGCAGATAGACAACCCGGATCCAATCTTGGTACCGCACCCAATATGATTCACCTGTACTACCAAGAGTGATACCTGAACATAGAATCAGGAGAAAGCCCTGGGCACTTCTTGGTGTGGACCCTGTTGAAGTTCTCGTGAGGGATGTTGACGTCTCTGGTGAGGTCGGATTCTGAGGACGTAAAGCACCCGCAAAGGTCGAGTAGAGCTACTATAAAAGAAGCCTCCATGACCCACTTCAGGGAATTGGTTTATTAGATGGAACAGGGATATTTAAACTGGGGGAAAGTAGGATGTGAACTCTGTAGGTCAATCAGGTAGAGGGAGAAAGTAGGGCATGAATTGTGTGTCAGCCAATCAGGTAGAAGGAAAAAGTAGGGTGGGAACTCTGTTCAGCCAATCAGGTAGAGGGACTAAAACAGGATGTGTGCTTCTGTGCAGGGTGAGTGCTTAACGTGTTAGCTACACCCTCTCCCCAGAAACAAAGACCATAGACCAAAACAGAGCATAAAAAGGAGTTCACACTCCACATTTGAGTAATACTAACATGTGTATGTCTTCCGACTGTCCTTTACAGCCATTATAGGAAACAGTTCCACTCTGCTGTCTCAAGGGAGCTTGAATATGAGTACTCTTGGTCAGGTGTTCTGTAATTAGAGAAATCAACTGCTCAGAAGACAGAATAAATGATGAGAAATATAGGTCAAAGCATCCAAATCTTGTCAACCAGCTGAGTTTTCTCAAGCTGATTATGGTTTTAGAAACACAGCTTTTATTTAGGGAATATGACAAGGGAGAGAGAGTTACATGATTAAGAGAGAACTTAGGCTTTTCTGGAGATGAGAGAGCCTCAGGCTGATTATTTTAAGGAGTTGTCTTCAGACTTTGTTATTTTAATTTTGCTAAAAAATACTTATCTAGTAGGCACAGAAAATTTCTAGGGCAGTGAGACTTTTCTGTAGGGTACTATAATGGTAAGTAGGTTTCATCAGGCACTTGTTAAACCCATGCAATTGATAATAGTGAGCCATCATGTAAGCTGTAGGCTTTAGGTAATTGGGATATGTCAATGTGGGCTCATAACTTGTCTGAGTGTTTCATTCTAACAAGGGTTGTTGGTAATGGAGGAGGTTATACATTCTGTAGCAGTGACTGTATGGGGAATCTCTATACCTTCTGCTCAGTTCTTCTCTGAACCTTAAACTTTTCTTAATAGGGGGCCGGAGTGATAGCCCAGCGGGTAGGGCATTTGCTCGCATGCGGCTGCCTGTGCCGGCCCGGTTCAATCCCTGGCATCCCATATGGCCCGCAAGCACCGCCAGGAGTAATTCCTGTGCAGAGCCAGGAGTAACCCCTGAGCGCGCCGGTGAGACCGAAAAAGCCAAAAAATAATAAATAAATAAAAAAAACTTTTTCTTAATAAAGTCATTAAAAATGATCTACTAAAGGTGAAGGGATATACATGAGCTTTATATGTATATAGAGGTGTCTTCAATGTCTGTATTGCAAGAGTGCCTGCCATAGAGGCAGGTTGTGGGCAAGTGGGAGGAAGATGAGGCACACTGGTATTAAGAAATATACACTGGTGGAGGGATAGGTATTGGAACAAGTATGTCTGAAGCCCAATCATGAATAGCTCGTAATGGTCTATCACCTGGTGATGCAATTAAAAAAAAAAAAAGCATCTACCAAGAATGATAGTACAGTGGGGAGGGCAGGGCTGACACAGCTCTGATCCCTGGTACCACTTATAGCTCCTACTACTTATGGCTCCCTGAGCCCCACCAGGAGTGATCCCTGACCACAGAGCCAGAAGTAAACCTTAAGTATTGCTGGGTGTGTGTCAGGGAAGGCCACGGGGTCCCTGACAGTGTCAGGGCAGAAGTTTTCTTCTACCTCCGAGGACGCCGGGAAAACAGATGAAGACTCACGAGTCCGGTGCAGTTCCAAAAAGGCTTTTAATAGTACAAAAGCTCTTCCACAACACTCCAATATAATGAACAAACTCTAGCTCTGGTCCGAACTTAGACCATGCAAAAGAGCCTAAGTCTCCCACCAAAGAGAGAGGATCTCACCCGAGTTGAGTCCTATCCAGAAGAAGGAGCAAAAGGCTAAAGAGCAAAAAGCCAAAAGCAAAAGGCCGAGGATCCAAAAGCTGAAAGCGAAAAGGCCCCAAACCAAAAGGTGAAGAGGCCTCAAGTCAGCCCCTTATATACACCAAAGTAATCCAATCAGGAGGGGCATGTCAACAAAGAACTCTAAACAGAGCGTAGTGCCACACCCTATTGCAGGTATAAACAAAGGTTATGCCAAGGTCTAATCCTTTCTACCAAGATTATCTCTTATGTAAAACACTGGAGAGAGGGGGCTGGTATAAAGTAATACATCTTAACTTCATGAGCTTTATGTAATCTAGATGGTACCCACAAGGTCCTTCTTATTATTATCTGCACCAGGGTGATTCTGAGTATCTTGTTCTTGTGTACTGAAAGGGTCACACTCGCCTGCTTAGAGCAAACTAGTATGATCCTTCCTATAGTCTTCCTATAGTCTCAACGTAGCCAGGGCGGTAGTCTCCTGATAAATTCTAACTGTCCCACGCTGGGTACAGTGGGTATAAAGAGGAGTTGTGCCCAATCTAGAAAACATAGAAGTCTTAGTAGATGTATAAGTCAGAAGTTATTCAATCAAGGTGACTTCTGTAATTGCCACACCCTCTAGCAGTGTTTACATAAAAGAGAGGTCTTATTAGAATGAACCTTGGCTTAAATAAGATTAAGCTGGGAGTGGGCAAAAAAACAAAGCTCCCAGAATAAATAGCTAAACCTGTCCTCCAACAGGTGTGGCTCCAAAACAAAACCCCAAACAACAACAAAAGGATCTATGAAAAACCAAAGTGCAAAAGATTCCCCCTTTTCACCTCCACTAAGTATAGTGACTGATAAAATTATGAATATGACAAGGCAAAGTGAAATGTCCTTAAAGTTCTCAAATACTATTCTAAAACTGACTCTTTACTACTTGGTATCTTTTATTTAAAATGCAAAATTTCCCCCATTACTCTTCAAAGTGCAATAGATTATTTCAGGAAATAAGAGAGAGCTTTTTCACTCAATTTTGGCTTACTACAGTCATTGGCATGGTGACTTTGGTTTCTCATCTTTCCCTTTAATGTTATTTGCCTATTAGTATAGAATATAATAAAGGGGTGTTGAGTTTCTTTGCTTTGATGTTCCCTCGTGTCCCTAATACTCTTTATGCCACCCTTGAACACACAGGGTGTTCCAGCAATAACATTATTTCAACACATATTTTTTAAATTTATTCTCAAATAAATTCACCATGTTATTATTAATTTCTAACTCTCTTGAAAAATTTTAATGAACTTTCAATTACAATGTTTCTATTAAACCAGCAAACGGATCCATCTATCCTATGCTATTATTACAGACAACACACAATTGAGCCTGAACAATCCGAGGCTGATTAGAGGTTTTCAGCATTAAGCATTGGTCTCATTTCTTAAGTTTAACAAATAACATAATACATAACTCTGGCACGTCCAGTCTTTTTTATGTCATGCAGTTGAAGTTTCTCTACTCACATGACAAGCAAACAGAGCACATGCTATAATCAACTGAGCAGGCTGTGATTAGCTTTGCATAGAGCTGTTTTAAACTCTGGAGTGGCTCTTGGATAATAATATGGCAAGGCGTATTTCTCTAATAATGAAATAAACTTCCATCCTAAACACAAATGTTTCCTGTTTTTCAGGTGTTGAGTTGTATTAGCTCAGAGTTTTAACCATAGTTTTCTCTACTGTATTTTTCTTCACTAGCTCTAGCTTTCCCAGCAAACCATTTATGAAGTCCTAGACTTTATGATGTGGATGGGACTATAATGTTGATTATTCAATTGGACATTAAATGTTAGTTTTTTTAATGCAGACAATCTATTATTACTATAAAATGTTTCGGCCACATCTGTGAAATTTAGTTATTTCGCAGAGGTCAGCAGTTATGTCCATATTTCTTTGGTGTCTTTAGATAAAGCTATTCGAAGAATGAAAGAATTCTGTTTATTTTTTCCTTCCATGTTATGGGACAATACTACTGCAGCAGAAATTCACCATTGAATCTTTGTGAAATGTTTTAACCAGGGTAGAATCTTTAGGTTTTCTTTTCTTTTTTTCTTTTTATAGAAGTCATGTCCAGAAACACTGGGGTGGGTGTATGTGGTGGTGGGGATCAGACTCGGGGTCTAGCGCTCATTAGACACGTGCTCTTCCTCTTCAGTCATGCTCCCAGCTCCTAGGAACTTCAGGTTCTTAGAAGATCCTTTTTATTTTCTTTTTTGTTAAGTACAAGTAAAGACTTTACTTGTTCGTCCTCTGTCACTAATGATATACTTGAAAATAGGTCATGAGTCAGAATTGGTAGCAGGCTAATGGCTCTGCACTCAAGGCATCCCCATGAGCTTGGTCACCACTTCCTTTATTAAGAGCAGATGTTTAAATGGTAAATACTGGGAATTAAGCAACTTCTCCACTCCCTTTCATGATACACATTATCACCCATTTGGTGACAAACTCTCAAAGGCCTGAGTGAGTTATATCTGTCCCAGCCCAGAACCCACTCAGAACCAGTCTCCTCTCGGAGCAATAGTTTCATTATTCCAAACAAGGTGATGGTGATTACTTCAGACTGACATGAAGTGGGAACTCCTATTGCTTGGGTTAATAAAATGACTAAGTAGAGAGAGACTTTCTACTCATGGAGAATCTGTCCAGGAGATCACTGCATAGAAGCTCTGAGGGGTAATATGTCTAGATTATCAGTATATTGAATTATCAAACAAAGAATAATTTCTGATGGTACAGATGCGGCCACCCACACCCCTTTCATGAAGGATGATTCCTCCTACTGTTTCTGAGAAAGATGCCAACGCACTGTCCCAGTGTTGTTCCAGCCAATGTCTCCTCCCTTCCTGGGGCAGCCAGCGGCTGATGACAGGTCCAGTCCATGCTTCTCTACCAACTCAGACCTATGTTGGAGAACGCTGGGTTCCCTGGCAAAGTCTGAGAGCATGGTCAGGGATCTCCTTCTGCCCCAGGGGATCAGCGGCTGGCAGACAGAGAAAGACTCAAGAATTCAGCGACGTTTCAAAAGGCTTTACTCACACTTGTTCTGGTACACAATTCAACAATAAGAAAATCCCAGACTTTAGGTTCCTAGTGGGGCCCTGGCCATGTGTAGGTTTAGAATCCTAGGCCAAGATGGCCACTACCACGTGCTAAGCCCCCACAGGGAAGAGAACATAGAGGAGGAGTGTCAGGGAGCCGCTGGGGTCCCTGACAGTATCAGGACAGAAGTTCTCTTCTACCTCCGAGGCTGCCAGGGAAGGGATGAAAACTCACAAGTTCTGCGCAGTTCCAAAAAGGCTTTTAATAGTACAAAAGTTCTACCACCGCAATCCAATATAATGACAGAACTCTAGCTCTGGTCAGAACTTAGACTATACAAGAGAGCCCAAGTCTCCCACCAAAGAGAGAGGATCTCACCCGAGAGGAGTCCTACCCAAAAGAAGGGGAGAAAAGTGGCGAGTGCCTCAAGTCAGTCCCCTTATATACCCCAAAGTAATCCTATCTGTGGACACGGAGGGTCCTGTCAACAAGAACCCTAAACAGAGTGTAGAAGGGTGGTGCCACACCCCATTATAGGTATAAACAAATGATTATGCCAAGGACTAATCCCTTCTCTGAGATTATCTCTTATGTAAAACACTGGAGAGAGAGGGGGCTGGTATAAAGTAATACATCTTAATTTCATGGACTTCATGTAATCTAGATGGTACCAACAAGGTCCTTCTTATTTATTATCTGCTCCAGGGTGATTCTGAGTATCTTGTTCTCCATATGCTGAAAGGGTCACACTCACCTTAGTGAGGGCAAACTAGTATGATCCTTCCTATAATCTTACACAGTAGTCTCGACGTAGCCAGGGTGGCAGTCTCCTGGTAAATTCTATTTGTCCCATGCTGGGTACAGTGGGTATAAAGAGGAGTTGTGCTCAATCTAGATTACATAGAAGTCTTAGTAGATGTATAATAAGTCAAATTATTCAGAGTCAAGGTGACTTCTGTAGCTGCCAAACCCTCTATGTTCTTTATAGTAAGTGGTAAATATCTCATTTGGGGCTGACTAGTAACATAAGAGGATGGCAATTGTGCTAACTTACTTGAGTCTAGTATCATGCAGAGTCAATTACCTAAAAGAAAACTGGAAGTGTTCTTTTTTGGGACACATTTGGGGATGGATAAACAAACTTCTTGCAAAGTATTAAAGGTAAATATACTGTTGATTTTCAACTTCCTTCCTTTATGTTGTTCTTTTTGTTTTTTAGGCCACACCTGGCAGTACTCAGGACTTCCTTCTGGTTCTGCACTCTGGGATCATTCCTGGCAATGCTCAGGGGACCATATGATATGTCTGGGTTCAAACCCAGGTTGATGTTTGCAAAGTAAGTTCCTTTAAAAATGTCTTGTCACATATGGGAATGGGGGAACTGTTTTAGACCACATCTAGCTGTCGTTGGGGTTGTTTGCTCTTGGCAGTACTTGGGGATCATGGGGTGCCAGGGATGTAACTGTGATTAACCGACTTTTAAAAAATTCTGCATGTAGATTTTTGCTTGACCTTCTGTTTCCTGTTTAACTTATCTAAACTTAGAATCAGTTGAGGAAACACTTAATAGAAAACAATGTTAATATGGCCAAACAAATAGAAGCAAGAGTGTGATCAGTCCAACTCTACAGTGTGGATGCAGTAAGTCGCTTCTCAGAAGGAAACTAGGTGTGAGAGCCGTGTTAAGTTGAAATATTATCGATCAGAAGCCAAAACCAGAATGTCCACACATACTTGACACACTCCAAGAAAGCGTAGCACCTTTCTTGAATAGGTAAGGACTCCTGAAGTTTTAAAAAATTGTCCTCCCTGAAAATGAAATTTATAGGCAGGGGTCATTCTATCCATTCCATTGAAGGTTATTGTGACAAAAGTCACTGAGTAGCTATTCTAATATGGTTCAGGCACCAGAAATATTTCATACTTTGATGAAAGTGGCTATCTGGACACATTTATTTGTAAAGCATTTCAGCAAACTGTACAAACTAGATGCATACACTTTACTATGTATTATCACAGTTTAGCTCCTTTCATTTTTTAGCTTTCTGAAAAATGAACAGCAAATGTATTTGCAGTTTTGAGAGCAGGAATCAGGACTATTGTTTTCAGTCTGCTTCTGTGCTGAGCTCTATTCATCCAGAGGTGAAAACATAGTAACTGAGATCACCAGCCTAAGTAACCAAGCACGTTGACGTTCTAGTAAGTATTAAGAGAGTGAATTTGCCCAAAATCTTTTCTGGGAAATATACATTCCACAAAAAAGTGTATATTGACACACAAAACATTAAGAAACTGTAGGTAACTAATGTCTATAATTATGGCTTCTAAAAACAGTTCTAAATTACTAAGGTGAACATTTTCAAAGGAAAAAGTTCATTTAACTCCTATTATAAATTGGAACTAATCAAGCTCATTATTCCACATTGGAATAAAACCCACATTTGATATTACTTTAGACTAGGTAAGAATAGGCTTAAAATTGAAAGATCACATTTAAGTTTTGACCTCATCCTTTGCTTCATTTTGCAGCTTAACTGACCTTAGCACTAGCCCCGCATCTTTAAAATAATGATAATTATGAAGCTCTTCTCTTGCATGGCTGCTCTGAAAACTAGAGAGAACACTCACAAAAGATCTTTGTGAAAAGGTAAAGTCTCATTATCTTGCTGGTTACTCATGCCTGTTTTCATCTGATAGAATTAATCATCTTTTGTTTTGTTTTCCGGAGTCTCTTTTGAATCTGCCTTCTTAGGAACTCTCCTAAATGTACTATTTTTTTTGGCTTCAGTTTTTTCTACAGCAAAATTATTCCCAGGGTTTTTTTCAGTAGCACCATCCATTTTGCTAATCAGAACAACTTGCCTGATTGCCATGTTACTTGGCTCAGATGCTCTGTCCATAGAGTTACTTGTCTTTTTGGACAGTTCACAGTTAAGTATCCTAATTCTGATCCTCTTAGAAATTCATGGTTAACTAGGAACAATGCAAGCAATGATGCCACCTCTCTCTCTCTCTCTCTTCTCTCTCTCTCTCTCTCTCTCTCTCTCTCTGATTGCTAACCATATACATGGGTTATGCCAAAGATCCCATATTTCCTTTTAAATAAAGAATGTTCAAGAGAGCAGCACAGGAACAGGACTGGGCTATAGTTCATGGGAGGTGAGTAGACTGCGTGGAACAGAACCAGGAATTTGTTCATGGATAGCAGAGAGGCCTAGACATCTGCGGAGGGACCTGGAATCATCTGTACAATACACTCATTTCCAATTTTCAAAAATAATTAAAAAATAAAGAAAAGAATGTTCCAGGGTCTGGGAGATAGTACAGCAGGTAGGGCACTTGCCTTGCATGCAACCAATTCAGGTTGGATTCTCAGCATCCCATATGGTTCCCGGAGCACCACCAGGAGTGCAGAGCCAGGAGTAACCCCTGAGCACAGCCAGGTGTGTTCCCAAAACAAAACAAATAAACAGAAAAAAAGACCTTTTTTAAAAAAAAAAAAAGATCACATCAGGAAGGAAAACAAAGAAAAACAATCACTTTTTTCTGTACCCACTGAGGATTGCAGATTGCTTAATAAGATAACAATGAATTTTGAAATGCCAATCTTATATTGCTTCATTAGAGAGTTCTGTTGCTTTTTAAAAAGAGATCCCAGGTAATAGATTATTGAGTGCGGCAAAAGACCCCCAAACAGTTAATATAATTTACCTTAATGAAAATTACAGAGCTTAAGGTCTGCCTATGACAAATAATTGCCACCTAAGAGAATAGAGTTCTGAACTCAAAAGTCTTATGGGAAACTATATTTTTGTTGCAATTTCTTTTTGTATGAATTTACATGCAGTTAAATTTAAAACTTTGGAAAGACCATTTAAGCATGTATTCATAAGGGTTTTATCTATTTGATGTTTACAAATCCAAATTGCTAGAATGACATAACCACCAGTATTTAAATCTATTAAGCGAGTGATGTTACTGACACATTGAGATATATACTGGTGAAGTCGGAGACAGCACAGAGTTAGCAAGCTTGTTTTGCTCATGACTGACCTGAGTTTGCTCCCTGGCACCCCAAACTGTCCCCCTAAGCACCATCGGGAGTGAACTCTGAAATGAAAGCAGAGCCAGGAGTATGCCCTGAGCACAGCCAGGTGTGACCCAAAACCAACACACACACACACACACACACACACACACACACACATTTGTATTAAGTATTGTTGAATCTGAAGCTCCAACTCCCCACCCGAGGAGAAGTCCTGGGTATTGGTGACCTGCTTGCAGCTTCCTAGAGATACCCCCAAGCCTGCCAAGAGGCCCAAAGGGGATTCAATGAAGCCTGAACTTCACTCTTCACTGCCTACGTATGTGGTCAGGCAAAGCTTCTAGTCATTCAGTTTCACACCTGTGCCGCCACAGTCCAGTCCTGTAGTAACCCTGCCAGTCATAAGGACTCTGCTTCATGATGAGCTTCCCATGGGAGTAAACTACAGAAATTCACTGCAGGGAACAGCAGCCACAATCGGTAGCTGCATGAGAGTCCACCAGAGAACAGCAGACACAATCAGAGAGAGAAGTACCTGCCCTAAAGGCAGGTAGGGGTGCAAGGAGGAAAACTGGGGACACTGGTGTTGGGAAATGTGCACCAGTGGAGGGATGGGTGCTGGAACACTCTATGACTGAAACCCAATCATGAACAGCTTTGTAATTGTCTATCTCGCGTGATATAATAAAAAAAAATAAAATTTTTAAAAAAGGGTAATCAAAACAGAAAATGTCCAAACAGAAAAAGCATATTGCAATCAAAATTACAAATGTTGGAATGTTTTATGTATGAAACACTGCCATTATCAATAATGTAAATCATGTTGTTAAAGATAATTTTTTTTCAAAAAATTATTATTAAGAAAAAAATATACAACTACTTAATCACTATCACTATCTTCCCGTTAACCATCTATTTGCTAGAGGGGGCACCAGTAATATCTCCATATGTCCTGTCTCATGCTTGTAGAACCCAAAGGCATCCACTTGCTCCAGGAACATAGAGAGCCTCAAACCATTATATTAGGTCATGGGAATAACCTAATATAAATGTTACTGGTATTTGGCATATCAAATACTACACGAGCAGCTTGCCAGGCTTGCCGTGGGTGGCATACTGTTGTAGTCACTTCTAAATAAAGCATTTATTGATGAACCGCGCAGGCCGAGCCGGGCTGTGATAGTCTGGTCTGCTGGGTGGAGTTGTGACGAGAGGGAAGTCCGGATGTGGAGAATGGCGGGCCCCATGGAGTAGGGGAGGGTGGTCTGGCTTGTTGTGAGGCTCTGCTGCAGTGGCAGGCCAGGGCTAGAACCTGCCATGCCTCCCGGGCGCCTCACCAGCAGCTGGGCACAGGGAGAGCAAGGAGCAGCTCTGCCCCATGTCTGAGAGTCTCTGGTTCAGTATACCTGGGCGGATTGAAAAGAAACTGCTGCAGGGTGGCTGTCGATGATCCTGGCTGTGGTAGTCTGGTCTGCTGAGTGGACAACTACTTAATATGACTTTATATCTTCATTCTTTTGGCAAAGTAGACATTGTTACTCATTATAAAGTCATAAATGAGGGGCTGATCCCCAGCTCCACAAATGGCCCCCAGAGTGATTCTCTGAGTGCAGAGTCAGGAATAAGTTCTGAGCATAGCAGTGTATGACTAAAACAAAGAAACAGACAGACAAACAAAAACAAACAAAACAAAGGTGATCCCTTGCTGGACTCTGAAGTCTTGATGGGGAATGAAGTGGACAAGTAGTCACATTTACAATCCTACAAGTTCCTTCTCTGAGAAGTTAATGCTTTGGGCATTCACTTTTATGTCTGCTATCTAATCATTTTTGGGAGTATTTTTACCATTCCATTTGTTGACCATTTTTAGCCTCTCTCATCTATGATTCTTTAGATCCTGTGTTCAATGTAACAAACTAACACACAAAGGTGAAAAATAATCTCTGAATTATGAAAGTATTAAGTCTAAATGTTTCACACGAGATTAGCAGTAAGTCATGCTAAAAAGAAGCAGAATGCCATAAATAAAAGACAGAAGTTATAGATCATAATTCACAGCCTGGATCCTCACTATCTAAAGACAATTAAGCAA
Source organism: Cryptotis parvus (assembly GCA_021461705.1). NCBI lineage: Eukaryota > Metazoa > Chordata > Mammalia > Eulipotyphla > Soricidae > Cryptotis > Cryptotis parvus. The sequence goes on along the minus strand of JAJIBD010005154.1, from coordinate 19,227 downwards.
CAGATAATGTAGGTCCAGAGATTTGGTTAGAAAAGACCAGAACTATTCAGTGTCCAGAAGCAAATTCAAAAAGTAAAGCTCACAAACAGACAAACTAGGTATTATAATAATCTTTATTTGCTCATTAATTGTTTGTCTCCTAGTAAGTCCTATACTTAAATCACTAAACATTTTGTTTGGTTGTTTTAGTTCCTTCAGGCAACATGGAGGAAATGTGATATGAGTAATTTAGGAGACACAAGAATTAAAATCTCATATGATAATTAAAGATGTTTCTAGTATCTTAAACACAAATTGCTGAAAATCTTAAAAGTTGGCAAGAGTAAACTCATATGGGTTCTTCTAATACATGACAATGCTAAAAGTATCATCTAAAGGATCAATGAGATAGTACAGGTTATGGTGACTACAACAGACCTTCCTTGGTTTTGATGATATTTTTAGCATTGCCAAATATTAGAAGAACCCATATGAGTTTACTTTTGCCAACTTAATTGTGTGGGCACCTTGAATATGGGTGCGTCAACTATGGGAAAACATAGTCCTCCAAGAACCAACAGGTGTTATCCCTGATCACAGAGCCAGGAGTAAACCCTGAGCATCACCAGGTGTGACCCCTTCAAAAAATAAATGTGATACAAACATATAGTATATATAAAAACATATATACATCACATAATAGATATACATATATTATAGATATATGTATATATCACATATATTATAGGTACATGCATATGTATCACATATATAGATATACATGTATATATCTATAGTACATATATATTGCATATAGATATATAATATTTGTGATATGTATCTTTTTTTGGGTAATCTAGACATCTTTCAATATAGGAGAGCAAGCTGGTCACACACAAAGGATGACTTACTCTACAACAAGGTAAAGCCTTCATCACAAATCTAATTTCCAGCGTTCTTGCCCAGGTATGAAGTTGATTATCATTTGAAACCACGAATGTATGCATCTCACTGGAATTCAATAAAAATTTAAAAATAAAATGAAAAGAAAATAACTAATGGCTATACACCATATTTTTTCAGTAAAACATAATTCTAATATGTTAGTATTAAGAAACCATATTAATGTTCTCAGATGGAATGAAATTATAATCAAGAAAATATTATGTAAATAAGTAATTAATCAAGCAATTAATGCCTCTCAAATTGTGGAGTGTATATTTGAAAACACTAATTCCACGAAAGGACATTATTTCACTGACCACATGAGAAATTTTAGACTCAAATTATGATTTCTCTTTGAGAATAAATGAAACCGAAAAGGAGTAAAACTTTGGGGCTGGAGCAATAGTCCAGCAGGCAGGGCATTTGCCTTGCACGCCACTTATCTGGGTTGGATTCCCAGCATCCACTATGGTCCCCAACACCTCCAGGAGTAATTCCTGAGTGCAGAGTCAGAGGAACCCCTGAGCTTCGCATCGTTGGGTGTGACCCCAAAAGCAAAAAAAAAAGAAGCCAAACTTCAAGCTATATATTTTTTTCACACCACTAGTGAATTCTGAATACACAGTGTAAGTTCAATATAGGTGAACAGTTAAACAATCTAATCTTTTTCTATTATGTGCATATATAATGAGTGCATAAAATATTCTATATTAATAGGTGTAAATATTTGTAAAATATTCTAAATAAATGTAAACTATCTGATGGTGAGTATAAGAAAAATTTATATGTGGGACAACTCGTTTTTTTTGGCTCATACAGGTGAGATGTAATTTAAAAATCCCGTAAATTTAAATCCCATAATTTGATTATGGATGAAAATTAATATTGGCACTTACTTTTTTTTGAAGCAAAAACAGATGTTATTCTGAGGTTTTGAGGAAGGGAAGAGGGAGATAAAGAGAGAGAGAGAGGCAGTAAACATCTCAAAGCGGAGATAGAGTGGCGTGTGCTCTCGGTTATGTGGGCACTAGCAGCACAGCGCTCGGGGAGAATATGTGCCTGATACTTCCTTTATAAAGATCTCATATTGTCAGCTTTTATAATGGAAGGGAGCGATGGCAACAGGGAATTCCTAGCCAGTGTTTCTACTGGGACGGGCATATCCTGCAGTGCCTGGGAAGATCAGGTGGGATGAAGATTAGTTCTAAGGCTCTTGGCAAGCGATGAAATCCTTTGGAGCTGTCTTAAATTGGCCTAAGTTGAATCTTTTCATCACACGGTTTTAGAAATTGAAATTTCCAGGTAGGTTTTGAATTTTATAGGAGACACGAGTTGGGGCCCGCATAGCACAGGGATTAAGGTGCCTCGCATGTGGCTGGTCCCCGCTCAGTCCCTGCTCTCTAGGGTCCCCTGAGCACAAGTCCCCTGGCTTGGCCCAGGCAATCCCTGGCCACACAGGCCTTGTGCAGCTCCTCATAGTCAGGCCTTTGTACTGAAAAGTTGACCAAGAATCTTCAGGAGCACCACCAGGAAGACACAATAACTAAGGAAACAAACCAAGAACAGGACTCTGGTTTAAGACAAAAAAATGAAGCATTTGGGAATATGATGCAGTTACTTTTCTCCCATTGAAAACTTTACTTGAGACTTATTGTAGAGATTATGAAAAGTCACCTAATTGTTTCAAGTGACATAAAATGCCCCCTCGTTAACTTAAACAAAAGGTTTTTCTTCTTCCTTTTCCTTCCTTCCTTCCTTCCTTCCTTCCTTCCTTCCTTCCTTCCTTCCTTCCTTCCTTCCTTCCTTCCTTCCTTCCTTCCTTCCTTTCCTTCCTTCCTTCCTCCCTTCCTTCCTTCCTTCCTTCCTTCCTTCCTTCCTTCCTTCCTTCCTTCCTTCCTTCCTTCCTTCCTTCCTTCCTTCCTTCCTTCCTTCCTTCCTTCCTTCCTTCCTTCCTTCCTTCCTTCCTTTCTCTCTCTCTTTCTTTCTTTCTTTCTCTCTCTTTCTTCCTTCCTTCCTTTCTTTCTTTCTTTTCTTTCTTTCTTCCTTTTATCTATTTTCTCTCACACACACACAAACTGCACTGGTTATCATCAAACCCAAATGAATTTTGAATCTGGCTTCAGATTAAACATCAAGAAATTTTGTCCTGTTTTATATTGTCTTCTGTCTTCCTTATTATTATTCTAAAACGCTAATTTTTTTCTGGACGCATACCACACAGGTTTCTATGTATAAAATATGTGTGTGTGTATATGTGTATATATATATATATATATATATATATATATATATATATATTTGTATGTATATGTATAAAACACACGCACTTGTTTGGTAAGGACCAGCAGAAATGAGAGATAGACTAGAGGTCACTGGATACAGGATTATATCTCACAAGCAGAACTCCTGAATCTCTGTATGGCTTTAACTATGATTTCTTATTTTTAGTAACAAACATTTCTGATGATGTAAGTGAACGCTATCACTTCTTACCTTTTTATTGATGTGCCCTGAAGGATATGTACAGTTAACATAATTTTCCTCTGCTTGAAGGTTAAAAAATAAATGACCCATTAGTTTTACAAACAGTGTGGAACTTCTTTAAATAAACCTGATGCTCAGTTTGCTCTGGAGAGCTTTAAACCATGGCAGATTTTTCTGACCGGGAGACTATCAGGCTATTACAGAGAACAAGGCCAAACTTCTCAACCGGTTATTATTATTTTCAGGAGTGTAAAGAAAGGCAAGACAGTCTCACCCCAAATTGGAGAAATCAAAGCAGCGTGATGCAGAAAATCCTGGAGTTTTCACAAGCTCTGAGAGCTGCAGCTTCTATCACCTTGGGCCACTAGTGAGCGTCTTTGAGCTCCTGTTTTCTTTCATCACTATCACTATCACTATCGTCCCGTTAATCATCTATTTGCTAGAGTGGGCACCAGTAATATCGCCATATGTCCTGTCTCAAGCTAGTAGAACCCAAAGGCATCTATCTGCTTGCTCCAGATACATAAAGAGCCTCAAACAATTATATTAGGTCAAGGGAATGACCTAATATAAATGTTACTGGTATTTGGCATATCAAATAATACACGAGCAGCTTGCCAGGCTTGCCGGTGCGGATTTCTTTTTTCTTTCATAAAAAGAAAAAAAATGGGTTGGCCGGAGCAATAGCACAGCAGGTAGGGCATTTGCCTTGCATGCGGCCGACCTAAGTTCAATCCCTGGCATCCCATATTACAACCACCAGTTGTAATTCCTGAGTGTAGAGCCTGGAGTAAACCCTGAGCATCGCGGGGTGTGACCCAAAATGAAAAAAAGAAAATAATAATAGTGGTCTCTGAATTACTGAAAGGATCCAACTAGCTTAATTGCTTTAGGACATTTTCTAATGCACAGGTTTACTCAAATAAATGTTAACGTTTATAAACATCTATATTGCCTTTTCCCTTTGAGTCAGTCATGCTACTAAGAGGCAGAGTCTGGATGTTTCCAAACATGTTTATTATATCCCACGCATGAGAGAAATTCAGCATAATAAGGGACTTACCAATAGACAAATGCAATAGAAACAGAGAATCTTTCTTCAAGACCAACTTGATCAGAGCAGAGAGGAGCCCTGAGCCCAGGACCTGGAGACTGGTGGAGGGAAGCAGGTATCTGGTGGGTGGTGTGGGGCTGGGACGCTGTGGACGTGAAAGTCTAGCACTGACACTATAGTGAATCACGGTGACTCAAATAAAACGTTTTAAACACATTTGTTATATTTGGACACACAATGTTCCCTTACCTTCTTGACAAAAATATATATCATTTGGGATTAGAATCTTCAACCAGGCCCTAAATTATTGCCAGTTGAGCTTTTGTTGATCCTATTGTGAACAGTGGAATTTTCTTGGACAAAACTAGAAAAAAGCCTATGTTTATACGGAAGGCACTATTAGAAGATTTTCTTCTAGAGAAGAAACTGTGTTTACAAGAGGGTTAAGAATATGCATATACAAGCACTATTCACAATAGCCAGAACCTGGAAACAACCAGTATGCCCGAGAACTGATGACTGGATAAAGAAACTGTGGTACATCTACACAATGGAATACTATGCAGCTGTCAGAAAAAAATGAAGTTATGAAATTTTGCTATAAATGGATGGCTATGGAAAGAATCATGTTGAGTGAAATTAGTCAGAAGGAAAGAGAGAGACATAGAATGACTGCATTTATTTGCATGACATAAATATACTAGGTGATCTTACCGAAGTGGAAATTACCACAAGCGTGTGGGAGTCAGAGGTTAGTTTAGATAGAGAAGGGAACATGTGTGAATAAATGTCTAAAGTTCTGATGCTAACATAGAACTGAGCATTAAATACAGACAAAAAATGCAAATGATGGCTTCTAAGTGTATGTAGTGCACTTAGAAGTGTACAATGTGTGGGAGAAGGAGGAGAGAGAGAGGGAGAGGAGAGGAGATAAAGAACCTGCCATTTAGGCAGTATGTGGGAGGGGAGGGAATTGGGGACATGGGTGGTGGCTGGGGGCACTGGTGGAGGCGGGTGCTGGAACACTGTGTGACCGAAACCCCCAAGCGTGAACAGCATTGTAATTGTATATCTCACGGTGGTATAATAGTTAAAAAAAATTAAAAAAAATTAAAAAAAAAGAATATGCATATACAAAAAAAAAAAGAAAAGAATCTGCATATAGGGACCAGAGGATATAGTACAGTGAGTGGCATGCTTGCCTTACATGTGGTTGGCCCAGATTTTATCCCTGACACCATATATTGCCCCCTGTACCCACCAGGAGAGATCCTTGAGCACAGAGCTAGGAGTAAGCCCTGAGCACAGCCCACGGAGGCCAAACTGCCCCAACCACCCCACTCTGCATTTAGGGCTAGAGCGATAAAGCCGGGGTCAAGGCGCATGTCTTCCAAGTGTTTGACCCTGGTTTGTTACTCCACATCACAGCATATGGTCTCCCAACACTGTCAGGAATACATGAGCACAGAGCCAGGAGTAAGCCCTGAGCACCATGCCCGTCCTCCAAAGAATCTGCATATAATAAGAATCCTATACCAGCTCCCTAGGAGTCAGAGACTCGCTAACAACTGGCATCTCGAAGATTATCCTATGTATAGATACTATTTCAACCCCAGAAGAAAATGGAAATTCAGAGAGGTCGAGTAACTGGCTCACTGGCACACAGCGAGCACCGAGTGTCTAGCCATAGATGGGCAAGCATATTCATTTGAGGAGGAAAGTTGCCAGGTGCCCAGCCTTCTTTTCCAAATGGCTATTGGGAAGTGCAAGGGACATCCCACTAGGGACAAGGAGGACAGAAAAAAATTAATTTCCTTGGAGGAACAAACGGCTTTTGCCCCAGAAGCAAAGCCAGAGCCGGTGGACACTGTAAGGCATCCTTGTGGGGACCCTTAGAAGTTGTGCCCCAGAGGTGTGAGCCTGTGCGAGGTCCCTCTCCTCTACCCTCTGACTTTTGTTTGTCACTAGGAAATGAAATAGTTTTGGTTTGCGAGCTGTCGCCAGGGAGTGGAGCAAGACTTTGTGTAATAAACAAGAACAAATGCCGGAGTCCCTGGCGAGCCTGTCCAAGGCCAGACAGCCAAGGAAACCTGGCCTGGTGACAGTAAGGTCCAGTCAGCAAGGCCAGCGGTCACAAAGCTGTGGCACCCGGGGACAGAGGGGGAAGGACAGCCAGGTGGGTGGCCTCAGGCTAGCTTTGAAGAGTCCCACCTCCACTTTATGTAGGCTGGTAAGAGTCTGCACTCTGGGAGTTTCAGAAACAAAGGAAGAGAGTGTGAATGTGTGTGTGTGTGTGTGTGTGTGTGTGTCTGTGTGTCTGTGTGTGTGTGTCTGTGTGTGTGTGATGTGCATTTTTCTAGAGAAAAGGTCCCCAGTTCACTTCCAGGAGGAGGCACTTCAGGAGCAGACTGATCTTCGGAAAAGAACACCATGCTCACCACTTTTTATTTCTGGATCAACTGAGCACAGGCTGTCAGCCCACTCTCCTCTTACAAATCCCCAAGGCACTGAAGAGAGACCAAGACAGGGGTGGAAGTGGGGGCTGGGAGGGACCTAACTCAAGCCCTTTTCTGATCTAAAACTAATCCTCCTTAAACCTTGCCTGACCCAAGTTACCAGGAACCCAGCCAGCGGCAAGTGATAGGATGTTGACTCAGTTCAGGCCTTAAGCTTGCTCCTGTGCGGCTGCAAAATCAAAGGGGCATGTTTCAGCCACCACCTGCTGATAAATGGGTAAACAAAGGGCCAGTCAAGAAAGAGGCGGGCCAGTGTCGGAGGACAATGCCTCTGTGTAGCTCCCAGCTGAAAGAAGGCCATGGCTCCTAAGGAACAGGCCTGGGCTACGCTACAAATGCTGTGCCAAGTAGTTCAGGAGCCTGGGAACAGCTGTTTCTACTGGGTCCTTTGCCCCCTGCGACCCCCGTTTAAAAACAATAGAGGGCCAGTCCCTCAGTGTGCGCCTCTTGGAAGGGTTCACTGTTTGTGAACCAGTTAGTTTGTGGTCAGGAGTGTTTCCCAATTAGTCTCTGAGCAGCGTCAGCCTTTTGAGGGTGACGGGCAACTCCAGTACAGGCCTAACCTCTGTTTGATCAGAGGGACTGGTTTTTGTTTTTTTGCTTTTTTAGGTCACACCCGGTGACACTCAGGGGTTACTCCTGGCTCTGCACTCAGGAATTACTCCCTGGCGGTGTTGGGGGACTGTATGGGATACTGGGGATGGAACCTGGGCAAGGCAAATGACCCCCTGCTGTGCTATCACTGGGGGGCCAGAGGGACTGTTTAGATTGTTTCCTTTCTGCGGGAATATGTACAAGGCCTCCACCAGGTGGGAGAGGGAGTTCTATTTCAAAAATAAAAGGTTGGAAAATCTTTCCTAATATCAGATTTGGCACCCACCATACCTGAGAGGGGCCTAAATTCTTGTACGATTCTGAGATCTAGCACCCTGGGTTTGGGCTCTGCTTTTCTCTGCTGAGTAATTGCCCCCTGAGGACTCTATGTGTGGGTCTGAATCTTCGTTGGAGAGCTAACATTTATCCAGTCCTTCTGTGCTTGGGACGTGTTTCCTCTCAGGGCTTTACCTCCCGGGCCCATTGCTGCTCTCTGACTGGAAAATCGCTCTTCTTAACTGTCTGGTGAGGACACTGAAGCAGAAACACAACAACCACTGCAACAACAAAAACATCCGCAACAGCTGCTTAGCTCAGTGGGTCCAGCGATTATAAATGACAGACTACAATTGGAACCCAGATAGTAACTCAGACCTCTGATTCAGAGTCTGAAGCCGCTGCTAGTGTTTACTGAGCTAGAGGGTTTTAGGTGTGCGCCTGTGTGTATAAATCAGATGTAAATTATTTTCACAACCTAAAAATAAATATGCTCAATAGAGAAAGTCTACAAGTAAAAATAGGAAGAGAAAAATATCACCCATCATTCCACCCTTCCCAGACCACCAACTGTTAAAGCTGGGCCATATTTCTTTCTAGTCTATTTTTATGCCTAATTTTTAATTTTACATATTTATAACAGTTGTGATTGTCTATGCATATTTTATCATGCTTGTCACTTATGATGATGTTTTTAATAAAACTTAAAATTCTTTATCATTTTTATAGGCCAAATCATAAACTCTTAGGTGCAGTAGCTGAGTTTAACAAGTATTTATTGAGTACAGAATATGTCCCAGGCCAACTAAGCCCTAATACTACTTTTGTTATAACCTCTATGAACTAGAAGTCTAGGGTAGGGCAAAGAAGGTAAATAAATAACTAGTTTTCATATCTAATATTTAATATCTAATCTAACTTAATATTTCACTGTGTCATTGTCTTCCCGTTCATCATCGATTTGCTCTAGCAGGCACCAGTAACATTTCCATATGTCCTGTCTCATGCTAGTAGAGCCCAAGGGCATCTGCTTGCTCCAGGAACATAAAGAGCCTCAAACCATTATATTAGATCATGGGAATGAGGTCTATAATTGTTACTTAATATTTAGTATATAATATTACTGAATGCAACATTATGTTCCAGACATCATTCTCACAAATGATGATTTGTGAGAATTCACTGAATTCTCATAAGAACCTTCAACACACATATCACTCTACTTTTTAAATTGTTGTTGTTGTTTCTTGTGTTGAGCCACACCTGGCAGTGCTTAGGGCTTAATCCTGGCTTTGCACTCAGGGTGGGTTTGGGGGAACATATGTGATGTGGGGGATCTAACCCCGGCATCTGCGCCCAGAGCTTACTATCTCTACATGCTTACTATTGCTCTCGCCTCATCTTTACGCTATTATTTTGAATAGCTATTGAGAACCAAACAAACCGTGCTAACAAGCTGCTGTTTCAGTGCTGTAGATATAATAATGCTATTTTTTTACTTTTAACTATAAACAAACATTAGCATTGCTAATATCCACAAATTCTAATCCCTAATATTTCTGAATATTATTCCACATGGAAATCATCTAAAGGCAAAATGAACTGCATTTCACATGAAGAAAGTGGCTTCACAGATGTTATGAATCTTGTAATTAAGTTATGAATTTTGAGAAGGGAAGATTATCCTATCTTATCTGTCTAGGTCTTATGTCAGGATACAAGGTCTTATAAAAAGGAATAGGGTCAAAGGAAATGAGTAAAATCAGATTTATTTTGGGGGGGTTGGTTAGAAGAAAAGAGAGACAGAAGCAGAGACTTGACGAACTGAAGCTCTTATGCTGTTGTCCTGAAAGACTGGGGAAGGGGCCACAAATCAAGGTACACAAGAGACCTCTGGAAGCTAAAAAGCTAAAAATAAAAACAAGTAGATTCTTCCCTTGGAAAGACCAAAGGGCATACAGTCCTGTCAACCCCCTTTATAATAGGACTTTTTATCTTAAAGAGATATTGTAAATTTGGAGAGGGATTTGGGGATAGAGGGCTGGAATTTTTTGTTGTTGGGAGGGGGGGATTTGGGACCACAGTCATCAGTGCTCAGGGATCACTCCTGGAAGTGCTAAGGTGAGGGACCATAGGCGTTGCTAAGGACCAAACCCAGAACAGCTACATGCAAGGCACGCACCTTAACCCATGGACTATCTCTCTCTAGCCCCCACTAAGTTTTAAACTGGAACTGGAAAGATAATGTGGCAGGTAGGGCATTTGTCTTGAACACTGCCAAGAGTCGGGTTTGATCCCTGCACCCCATTTGGTCCCCTTGGCCCCAACTGGAGTAATCCTGGAATGCAGACTCAGCAGTAATCCCTGAGCACAGCTGGTGTGGCCCAATCCCCCTCCCTAAATAAATAAACACTAAATTTGCTACTGCACCAATAGAAAATTAATACATTAGAATTCAAACCAAGGTACTTAACTCTTGAGCTATCATTTTTATTGCGGTCAGATCTAGTCAGATCTATTGGGGGAGGGTCATAGCTTTATCCAGGCTGTTGTGAGATCCCAGAGAAATGACTCTTAGCAGTAGGACAGAAATAATATAACAATAAAAGGAGGATGATAATCTGATTCTTTTCTTTTTGTTTATTTTTTGGGATTTATCCCTAGCTCTCTACTACGAACATCTATGGTGCTACAGAGTATATTGCCACTTGTCTTCCCGTTGTTCATCCATTTGCTCAAGAGGGCACTGGTAATATCTTCATACGTCCTGTAGCAAGCAAGTGTAGCTCAAGGGCATCTACTTGCTCCAGGAACACAAAGAGCCTCACACCATTCTTTCAGGTCATGGGAATGAGGTCTATAATTGTTACTGGGTTTTGGCATATCAAATACACCACGGGTAACTTGCCAGGGCTCTGCCATGTAGGTGGTACGCTCTCATAGTAGACTCTCATCTCATGCATTTACTGATGAACCTTAATGGGGAGAGATCAGCTTTTCTCTTGGGCGGAGCTCTGAGGAGCTGTGGAGTCCAGATGTTGAGAATGACTGACTTCATGGTGTGGGGGTTTCTCTGTCTTCTTCCTAGGCTCACTGGGATGATAGGCCACAGCTAGAACCTGCCTAGAACTGTATACAGTATATACATGTGAAAGATCCTGGGAAGAACCTGGTCCTAACTTCTGCGGTGGCTTGCCAGCACAGCTGTAGGTCTGGAGTGTCTCTCTTTCAGGGTTGCTGGCTGTAGTGGTTGGAAGCTCGCAGCCATGCCCAACGACATGGAGGTGGAGGAATGGGAGGAGGAGCCCAAATCCCTGCTCCAAGTCTGGCCAGCATGGCCCCCTGCATGTGTGAGCAGACCCTTGGAGCTATATTGGACTAGGCCAGGGGCTGGCCAAGACAATCACCACCCTCTGGAACTCCATGCACTGCTTCGGAGAGCAAATTAGGAATATCATATGAAAGACAAGAAAATTAATCCCTAACTATATCTCAGGACCTCACAACTTGATTCTTTAAAGTGAGGAAGGAAAACTATCACTATTTGCAGATGACCTGATAGTATATCTACAGAACCCCAAATTCTCTACCAAAAAGCTACTACAAACAATAGATATGTATAGCAGAGTGACAGGTCACAAAATCAATAACTAAAACTCTGTGGTTTTCCTATATGCAAACAATGAATGAAAAGAAAGTAGCATTTAAAAAAAAAAGTACCATTCTCACAATTGTGCCTCAGAAAATCAAGTACCTCAGAATCAGCTTAACTAAGAAGGTAAGCTACCAGTTAAAGAAAAGTACAAAATGCTGCTTCAAGAAATAAAAGAGGACATGAGAAAATGGAGACACATCCCTTGCTCATGGATTGAGGGAATTAACATTGTCAAAATGGCAACACTACCTAAAACATTATACAGATTCAGTGCAGTCCCTATAAGGATACCCATGACATTTTTCAAAGAAATTGACCAAACACTCCTGGAATTCGTATGGAACAATAAACCCCCCATGAATATTTAAAGCAATTCTGGGAAAAAGAAAATGGGAGGCATCACCTTCCCCCAACTTCAAACTGTACTACAAAGCAGTAGTAATTAAAACAGCATGGTATTGAAAAAAAACTGACTGGTGGACCTATGGAATAGAGTTGAATATCCTGATACACATCTTCAAATATATGATAATTTAATCTTTGATAAAGGAGCAAAAAAATATGAAATGGAGCAAGGAAACCCTCTTCAACAAGTGGTGCTAGGAAAACTGGGCAGCCATGTGTAAAAAAATGAACTCAGACCTCTGTCTAACGCCATGCACAAAAGTCAGATCAAATGGATTAAAGATCTCAATACCAGACCTGAGCTCAGCCAGCTCTCTAGCACCCTCATGTTTTCTGGAGAGAAATACTGGAGACTTTGAATATAACATTTCTGTGTATTTAATCCTGCAATTTACTGAAATACTTGCTGTCATGTCTTGTACCAGAACATATGAGAATATTGACTGACTGGCAGACAGAATAAAGCACCTACCTTGGGACTGAATGTGACCTTTATTGCTGTATCTTATTTTGTAACTATAATGTTTGTTCATTTCTGTGGCATATTTAACCTATGCATATGTGGCAACACTTTCTTGAAAGGCCAAGTTCAGGTCAGAAGCATACTTTTATTAAATTAATTTTTTAGAACTTCTCTCTTGAAATTAGAAACAGACAATGCGGAGAAGGAACCTGACTATGATTTAAACTCATTAACCTGCTGTCCCCGATTCCCCTAGCTGGCCAGAGTAGTTAACCTAGAGGAGACCAAGTTAGGAGAGAGTCTGCAAAACCTTCAGATCTAAAATAGAATCAGATCATTAGAACTATTTGGCCAAAGGAGATGTTGCCCTTTAGTTCTTGCCACTGAGCTATGTGGAGTTGGCCTTTTATCAAGTGTAATTGTTTTGTGAGGGATATTAACATAAAATAACTTTGGAAAAGTAGGTTAGGGTTAGTTGCAAGCCAATAACTTCAAACATGGAGGGAAGAACCCAAATTGTCCTTTCTTTTTTTTTTTCTTTTTGGGTCACACCCAGCGGCGCTCAGGGGTTACTCCTGGCTCTGCACTCAGGGAATTACTCCTGGCGGTGCTTGGGGGACTGTATGGGGTGCCGGGGGATCGAACCTGGGTCAGCCAGTGCAAGGCAAATGCCTTCCCCGCTGTGCTATGGCTCCAGCCCCCAAACTGTACTTTCTAGATGTGTCTGCCATAGAGGCAGGTGGGGAGGGGGAGTTAAGGGGGGGAGGTTGGTAGGAGGGTAATGGGGACATTGGTGGTGGGAAATGTGCACTGCTGAAGCTATGGGTGTTGGAACATTGCATGACTGAAAGTCAATCATGAACAACTTTGTAGCTGTGTATCTCATGGTGAGTCAATGAAAAAAATAAATCACGATCACGATCACGATCACGATCTTCCCGTTAATCATCTATTTGCTAGAGCGGGCACCAGTAATATCTCAATATGTCCTGTCACATGCTGTAGAGCCAAGGGCATCGGCTTGGTACAGGAACATAAAGAGCCTCAAACCATTATATTAGGTCATGAGAATGATCTAATATAATTGTTACTGGCATTTGGCATATCAGATACAACACGAGCAGCTTGCTAGGCTTGCCGTGCGGGGAGGCATACTCTATAAACACCTCCAAATAAAGCCTTTATTGATGAACCCCGCGGCCGCTGCGGCCGCTGCGCCAGGCTGTGATGGGCAGGTCGGCTGGGTGGAGTTCTGATGAGAGGGAAGTCCAATGTGGAAAATGGCGGCGCCCATGGAGTGGGTGGGGGGTCGTCTGGCTTGTTGTGAGGTTCTGCCGGGGGTGGTGGGCCAAGGCTGGAACCCACCATGCCTCCCGACTGCCTCATGAACGGCTGGGCACAGGGAGAGCAAGGGAACCGCTCTGCCCCATGTCTGAGAGTCTCTGGACCAGCATACCTGGGCCAGATTGAGGAAGAAACTGCTCCAGGGTGGGTGTCGATGATCCGGGCTGTGATGGGCTGGTCGGCTGGGTGGAGTTCTGATGAGAGGGAAGTCCAATGTGGAAAATGGCGGCGCCCATGGAGTGGGTGGGGGTCGTCTGGCTTGTTGTGAGGTTCTGCCGGGGTGGTGGGCCAAGGCTGGAACCCACCATGCCTCCCGACTGCCTCATGAACGGCTGGGCACAGGGAGAGCAAAGGGAACCGCTCTGCCCCCATGTCTGAGAGTCTCTGGACCAGCATACCTGGGCGGATTGAGGAAGAAACTGCTCCAGGGTGGGTGTCGATGATCCGGGCTGTGATGGGCTGGTCGGCTGGGTGGAGTTCTGATGAGAGGGAAGTCCAATGTGGAAAATGGCGGCGCCCATGGAGTGGGTGGGGGGGCGTCTGGCTTGTTGTGAGGTTCTGCCGGGGTGGTGGGCCAAGGCTGGAACCCACCATGCCTCCCGACTGCCTCATGAACGGCTGGGCACAGGGAGAGCAAGGAACCGCTCTGCCCCATGTCTGAGAGTCTCTGGACCAGCATACCTGGGCCAGATTGAGGAAAGAAACTGCTCCAGGGTGGGTGTCGATGATCCGGGCTGTGATGGGCTGGTCGGCTGGGTGGAGTTCTGATGAGAGGGAAGTCCAATGTGGAAAATGGCGGCGCCCATGGAGTGGGTGGGGGGGTCGTCTGGCTTGTTGTGAGGTTCTGCCGGGGTGGTGGGCCAAGGCTGGAACCCACCATGCCTCCCGACTGCCTCATGAACGGCTGGGCACAGGGAGAGCAAGGAACCGCTCTGCCCCATGTCTGAGAGTCTCTGGACCAGCATACCTGGGCCCGGATTGAGGAAGAAACTGCTCCAGGGTGGGTGTCGATGATCCGGGCTGTGATGGGCTGGTCGGCTGGGTGGAGTTCTGATGAGAGGGAAGTCCAATGTGGAAAATGGCGGCGCCCATGGAGTGGGTGGGGGTCGCCTGGCTTGTTGTGAGGGTTCTGCCGGGGTGGTGGGCCAAGGCTGGAACCCACCATGCCTCCCGACTGCCTCATGAACGGCTGGGCACAGGGAGAGCAAGGAACCGCTCTGCCCCATGTCTGAGAGTCTCTGGACCAAAGCATACCTGGGCGGATTGAGGAAGAAACTGCTCCAGGGTGGGTGTCGATGATCCGGGCTGTGATGGGCTGGTCGGCTGGGTGGAGTTCTGATGAGAGGGAAGTCCAATGTGGAAAATGGCGGCGCCCATGGAGTGGGTGGGGGGGCGCCTGGCTTGTTGTGAGGTTCTGCCGGGGTGGTGGGCCAAGGCTGGAACCCACCATGCCTCCCCGACTGCCTCATGAACGGCTGGGCACAGGGAGAGCAAGGGAACCGCTCTGCCCCATGTCTGAGAGTCTCTGGACCAGCATACCTGGGCCAGATTGAGGAAGAAACTGCTCCAGGGTGGGTGTCGATGATCCGGGCTGTGATGGGCTGGTCGGCTGGGTGGAGTTCTGATGAGAGGGAAGTCCAATGTGGAAAATGGCGGCGCCCATGGAGTGGGTGGGGGTCGTCTGGCTTGTTGTGAGGTTCTGCCGGGGTGGTGGGCCAAGGCTGGAACCCACCATGCCTCCCGACTGCCTCATGAACGGCTGGGCACAGGGAGAGCAAGGAACCGCTCTGCCCCATGTCTGAGAGTCTCTGGACCAGCATACCTGGGCCGGATTGAGGAAGAAACTGCTCCAGGGTGGGTGTCGATGATCCGGGCTGTGATGGGCTGGTCGGGCTGGGTGGAGTTCTGATGAGAGGGGGAAGTCCAATGTGGAAAATGGCGGCGCCCATGGAGTGGGTGGGGGGTCGTCTGGCTTGTTGTGAGGGTTCTGCCGGGGTGGTGGGCCAAGGCTGGAACCCACCATGCCTCCCGACTGCCTCATGAACGGCTGGGCACAGGGAGAGCAAGGGGAACCGCTTCTGCCCCATGTCTGAGAGTCTCTGGACCAGCATACCTGGGCCAGATTGAGGAAAGAAACTGCTCCAGGGTGGGTGTCGATGATCCGGGCTGTGATGGGCTGGTCGGCTGGGTGGAGTTCTGATGAGAGGGAAGTCCAATGTGGAAAATGGCGGCGCCCATGGAGTGGGTGGGGGTCGTCTGGCTTGTTGTGAGGTTCTGCCGGGGTGGTGGGCCAAGGCTGGAACCCACCATGCCTCCCGACTGCCTCATGAACGGCTGGGCACAGGGAGAGCAAGGAACCGCTCTGCCCCATGTCTGAGAGTCTCTGGACCAGCATACCTGGGCCAGATTGAGGAAAGAAACTGCTCCAGGGTGGGTGTCGATGATCCGGGCTGTGATGGGCTGGTCGGCTGGGTGGAGTTCTGATGAGAGGGAAGTCCAATGTGGAAAATGGCGGCGCCCATGGAGTGGGTGGGGGTCGTCTGGCTTGTTGTGAGGTTCTGCCGGGGTGGTGGGCCAAGGCTGGAACCCACCATGCCTCCCGACTGCCTCATGAACGGCTGGGCACAGGGAGAGCAAGGAACCGCTCTGCCCCATGTCTGAGAGTCTCTGGACCAGCATACCTGGGCCAGATTGAGGAAGAAACTGCTCCAGGGTGGGTGTCGGCGATCCGGGCTGTGATGGGCTGGTCGGCTGGGTGGAGTTCTGATGAGAGGGAAGTCCAATGTGGAAAATGGCGGCGCCCATGGAGTGGGTGGGGGGTCGTCTGGCTTGTTGTGAGGTTCTGCCGGGGTGGTGGGCCAAGGCTGGAACCCACCATGCCTCCCGACTGCCTCATGAACGGGCTGGGCACAGGGAGAGCAAGGAACCGCTCTGCCCCATGTCTGAGAGTCTCTGGACCAGCATACCTGGGCCAGATTGAGGAAGAAACTGCTCCAGGGTGGGTGTCGATGATCCGGGCTGTGATGGGCTGGTCGGCTGGGTGGAGTTCTGATGAGAGGGAAGTCCAATGTGGAAAATGGCGGCGCCCATGGAGTGGGTGGGGGTCGTCTGGCTTGTTGTGAGGTTCTGCCGGGGTGGTGGGCCAAGGCTGGAACCCACCATGCCTCCCGACTGCCTCATGAACGGCTGGGCACAGGGAGAGCAAGGGAACCGCTCTGCCCCATGTCTGAGAGTCTCTGGACCAGCATACCTGGGCCGGATTGAGGAAGAAACTGCTCCAGGGTGGGTGTCGATGATCCGGGCTGTGATGGGCTGGTCGGCTGGGTGGAGTTCTGATGAGAGGGAAGTCCAATGGGGAAAATGGCGGCCCATGGAGTGGGGTGGGGGTCGTCTGGCTTGTTGTGAGGTTCTGCCGGGGTGGTGGGCCAAGGCTGGAACCCACCATGCCTCCCGACTGCCTCATGAACGGCTGGGCACAGGGAGAGCAAGGAACCGCTCTGCCCCATGTCTGAGAGTCTCTGGACCAGCATACCTGGGCCGGATTGAGGAAGAAACTGCTCCAGGGTGGGTGTCGATGATCCGGGCTGTGATGGGCTGGTCGGCTGGGTGGGAGTTCTGATGAGAGGGAAGTCCAATGTGGAAAATGGCGGCGCCCATGGAGTGGGTGGGGGGGTCGTCTGGCTTGTTGTGAGGTTCTGCCGGGGTGGTGGGCCAAGGCTGGAACCCACCATGCCTCCCGACTGCCTCATGAGCGGCTGGGCACAGGGAGAGCAAAGGAACCGCTCTGCCCCATGTCTGAGAGTCTCTGGACCAGCATACCTGGGCCAGATTGAGGGAAGAAACTGCTCCAGGGTGGGTGTCGATGATCCGGGCTGTGATGGGCTGGTCGGCTGGGTGGAGTTCTGATGAGAGGGAAGTCCAATGTGGAAAATGGCGGCGCCCATGGAGTGGGTGGGGGTCGTCTGGCTTGTTGTGAGGTTCTGCCGGGGTGGTGGGCCAAGGCTGGAACCCACCATGCCTCCCGACTGCCTCATGAACGGCTGGGCACAGGGGAGAGCAAGGAACCGCTCTGCCCCATGTCTGAGAGTCTCTGGACCAGCATACCTGGGCCGGATTGAGGAAGAAACTGCTCCAGGGTGGGTGTCGATGATCCGGGCTGTGATGGGCTGGTCGGCTGGGTGGAGTTCTGATGAGAGGGAAGTCCAATGTGGAAAATGGCGGCGCCCATGGAGTGGGTGGGGGTCGTCTGGCTTGTTGTGAGGTTCTGCCGGGGTGGTGGGCCAAGGCTGGAACCCACCATGCCTCCCGACTGCCTCATGAACGGCTGGGCACAGGGAGAGCAAGGAACCGCTCTGCCCCATGTCTGAGAGTCTCTGGACCAGCATACCTGGGGCCAGATTGAGGAAGAAACTGCTCCAGGGTGGGTGTCGATGATCCGGGCTGTGATGGGCTGGTCGGCTGGGTGGAGTTCTGATGAGAGGGAAGTCCAATGTGGAAAATGGCGGCGCCCATGGAGTGGGTGGGGGTCGTCTGGCTTGTTGTGAGGTTCTGCCGGGGTGGTGGGCCAAGGCTGGAACCCACCATGCCTCCCGACTGCCTCATGAACGGCTGGGCACAGGGAGAAGCAAGGAACCGCTCTGCCCCATGTCTGAGAGTCTCTGGACCAGCATACCTGGGCCGGATTGAGGGAAGAAACTGCTCCAGGGTGGGTGTCGGTGATCCGGGCTGTGATGGGCTGGTCGGCTGGGTGGAGTTCTGATGAGAGGGAAGTCCAATGTGGAAAATGGCGGCGCCCATGGAGTGGGTGGGGGTCGCTCTGGCTTGTTGTGAGGTTCTGCCGGGGGTGGTGGGCCAAGGCTGGAACCCACCATGCCTCCCGACTGCCTCATGAACGGCTGGGCACAGGGAGAGCAAGGGAACCGCTCTGCCCCATGTCTGAGAGTCTCTGGACCAGCATACCTGGGCGGATTGAGGAAGAAACTGCTCCAGGGTGGGTGTCGATGATCCGGGCTGTGATGGGCTGGTCGGCTGGGTGGAGTTCTGATGAGAGGGAAGTCCAATGTGGAAAATGGCGGCGCCCATGGAGTGGGTGGGGGTCGCCTGGCTTGTTGTGAGGTTCTGCCGGGTGGTGGGCCAAGGCTGGAACCCACCATGCCTCCCGACTGCCTCATGAACGGCTGGGCACAGGGAGAGCAAGGAACCGCTCTGCCCCATGTCTGAGAGTCTCTGGACCAAGCATACCTGGGCCGGATTGAGGAAGAAACTGCTCCAGGGTGGGTGTCGATGATCCGGGCTGTGATGGGCTGGTCGGCTGGGTGGAGTTCTGATGAGAGGGAAGTCCAATGTGGAAAATGGCGGCGCCCATGGAGTGGGTGGGGGTCGCCTGGCTTGTTGTGAGGTTCTGCCGGGGTGGTGGGCCAAGGCTGGAACCCACCATGCCTCCCGACTGCCTCATGAACGGCTGGGCACAGGGAGAGCAAGGAACCGCTCTGCCCCATGTCTGAGTCCAGGA